>JAXGGA010000511.1:0-217193 GCA_038373865.1 Uloborus plumipes | reverse complement strand
TTAACTTTGCAATATTCATTTTATGACAAAACAAAAAAATATATACATTTCTGTAAAGCAAAAGAATCATTCTTCAATAATTAAAAAAAAATTCATCATTATTTGCATTTTTTTTAATTGTATATGAATGTGAAAAGTTAGAAAAATATGCGATGTTTTGGGTAACTGCATATGTGATCTTTACAGCCATTTTTCAAGGGTTTGGAGTAATATTTTGTGAAAACTTATGTTGAATTCTAAAAATTTGAAAAATTATCTTTAAAATGATGTATCACAAGATATATGTATTGAAAGATGAAAAAACCATGTCTAGGTTGACTTTTACATGGAATTACCCAACTCTTAAAATATACAAATGGTTCACATCATGAAATACTTAACTATTAAGTCTAGACTTAGATTAAAATGAAAATCATAGCAAAATTAAAAACATGATAAACGTTTATTGGGCAAGAGCCATTCTTACCTCCTGTCACCAAAAGCAGCACAAAAAAGACAACAATAAAGTGCCTACATTTTAAAATATATACTAACACTCTTTTGCTGCTCATTTTGATTATATGCATCACGATTAATTATGGAATGATAAACTAAATCTCCTCAAAAATGCTGTTTTAGGAAAACAATACAGTCGATGCTCGTTATAACGACCACACGTTATAAAGACCATGCCATTATAAAGACCAGTGGGAAGAGCCCCAACTTGATTCCCGAAACACAAAAATTCTACCTGTTATAGCTACCACCCGTTATAAAGACCTATTTATTTGGAACGGAGATGGTCTTTATATCGAGCGTCGACTGTATACATAAAATAATCTGTTGACTTTCTGTTGCATGAAAAACTCCACTTATTTTTTCACCAGCAAACTTGATCAGCAACAAAGAATCCAAAAAAAAAAAAAAAAAACCTTCTCGAATGCGAAATAAAACCAGACAACGTTGAGACAAAATGGCACACAAATACTAAATGTATCTCTATATAACACATACGATAAAATCATGGGTGCCCATTAGGGATGCACCGATTAATCGGCAGTACCGATTAATCGGCCATAATCGGCCACTTTGCCGATTACTAATAATCGGCAAAATGGGGCTGATTAATCGGCGAAAAATATTTTTCGAATATTATTCTTTAAAGTATACCTTTACTAAGAAACTATGATGAACAATTTTATTTACAGTAATAATAATCCTAACAGTTGATATAAAGTCTTTTTTTTTAATTAATTATTCTACTTTGAATAAATATACATAGACAATGTTGCAATATTTTTCATGTGGCGATAGTTTTCCCTTAGCACAGTGCTTTTTATTTTCCTCTATTTTTTAAAGAATAAAAGTATTGAATTAAAGGCTACTAATTATTGAAAAGTATGAATTAAAAGTACTCCTAAATTGGAGTGCTCACCACAGACTCCCCCTTTTTTTGAATTTTTATGTCCAATTAAACTCTAACAATGTGTCAATACTATTATTGACAATAATATGAAAATTAATTCTAAGATTTTTGATAAAATGTTGAAATTCTCTTGTGAAAACTAGGAAAATGGAAAAAAAATCTTCTCTCGGAAATAAATTACTGATTATTTCTAACTTCGAATTGTATAAGAAAGAAAAAGCAGTGATGGTAAAATTGAAAGCAATCATCTTCATCATTAATCGGCTCAACCGATTAATCGGCCGATTATCAACTGCCGATTAATCGGTAATCGGTAATCGGCCAATTTGCTTATCGGTGCATCCCTAGTGCCCATCCCCCCCAAGCTCAATGGCGCAAATTCCCCCCAAAATTTTTCACAACCCTCTTGTGCTTTTTATTTTTATTTTTACATGTCTTTTTTATTTTATTTATTTTTTTAAATATTATTTTTTTAAATATTATTTATTTATTCTTTTAAATATTATTTATTATTTTTTTATTTATTATTAATTTTCTAAAAGTACTAATTGTGCGTAGAGCATAATCACTTTTTTTCTCTTTCCAGACATTCCAAGCACACTCACACATACAAAATAAATAAATAAATAATAATAGTAAAGAAATAAAAGAACTAATTTAAATTAAAAACATTAATTAATGAATAATTTTTATAAAAAAGATCAGTAAATAATTTAAATAAATAAGAAAATAAATAAATTAGTTTTAAAAAATCCCCACCAAAAATTTTGATGGCGCAACTTGCGCCATAATCCCCCCTGTGGGCACCCCTGTATAAAATAACACATTCGATCTCTATGTTTTTACTTTCTTCTATATCTAATATATAGAAGAAAGTATTGGTTTCGTGAAAATTTTCGAATGTCGAATTTTGACGGATTTGCACGTTTTGAGGTGCGCTGAGTCCATTTCGACCATTTTTGGAAAATGTCTGTCTGTGTGTGTGTGTGTGTGTCTGTGTGTGAGTCTGTATGTGTGTGACCAGTTTTTGTGGCCGCGCTAGAGCAAAAACTACTGCATGAAATCGAACAAAAATTTTTGCACATATGTACCACCATGTGAACTGGTGCACCTGACTTTGTTTAGCGAATTCCTCCAAGGGGGTGGAGCAATCGCACGTGTTCTGCGCGGGAGTGAGTGCTATATCTCAGGAAGTGACCGGCGGAATCAAACGAAAATTGGTCCATAGGTAGACCCTACTGAGTACAGGTGCTGATTCAATTTGTTTGTCAATATCTCCAAGGGGGGTGGAGCAATCGCACGTGTTCTGCGCGGGGGTGATTGCTATATCTCAGGAAGTAACCGGCGGAATCAAACGAAAATTGGTCCATAGGTAGACCCTACTGAGTACAGGTGCTGATTCAATTTGTTTGTCAATATCTCCAAGGGGGGTGGAGCAATCAAAAGTGCTTATTTTGTCATTGCACCTACTGTATCTCGGGAAATATTGCTGCGATTTGAATGAAATTTGGAATAACACTAACCCAATATGGAAGCAAGCATCGATTAAATTTTGGCGCCAATCGCCCCAGGGGGAGGGTGGGGTGATTTTTGCGCTTAGTCAACAATGCGAAAAATTAATTCATTAAAAAATCGCTTTCACGCTATTTAATTATCAAAACAGCTGAAAACTTTCAATGATTTGAAATTTTTAACTATTGCCAATTTCTTTTTACTAACAAATAAAATGTTTGCAATTTATCTAAACAAGGCTTTTGCAATGATTTCCAATTTCGCTCGTTGATTCTGAATTTGCAGGGTTATTACGATAATTGGGAAATTGTAACTGTCTCCAATTACTCGGGCGAGTACGTATTTTATTTTGTAACCGGAATTCATAAGATAGATATAGAAGAAAGTTTCGTGACGGCCACGACAGCTAGTTTGGAAAGCAACTGCATCTCTACATGGCAGATGTCTTCCAAGTCCAGACTAATGAGAAAAATACAAGGACTTCTCTCACATGAACATTCACACATTAATTCTCAATGGCTCTGCATGTTATAAGTTTTGCTGTAAAGCACTTTGACCCATTTACGAATCAGTTAGTTCAGAAACCATACGCAGAACCACAAAGACGGGAAAATTCCGTTTTCGTCTTTCCAACTCGGAGATTCACGTAATATTTCCGTTTTTTTTACAGAAAAATGCGTGTTGAAACGAAAACGAAAAGCTTCTGGTGTAGTGTTGTAGCATTTTGCACTATATTGTAAGTTATGTTCATACATACTGCGTAACTACTTTATTTGATAAAATGGCATTTTCTTGATTATTTTTGAAATTGGAACAATTTAAAAATAAGAAATACCTGTGGTCCTAACTTCTGCGAATTGCTGATATTTTACAGTGCTAGAAATTAAGAGTCTTTGTTGATCCCTTCACTGTTAAAACTACAGGTTGCACAAGGCACCTTTAAGGGTGAAACGTTGTAGCACCAGCGGTATCCTCTGAAGGGTGACAATTGGCTCTCCACGGCACCCTTGAAGGAGCCATTTGGCTCCTTAGGGTGCCATAGGGAGTAAAGGAGAACCCCTCAGGGGGTGTCGCTGGTGTTACAACGTTTCACCCTCAAAGGTGCCTTGTGCAACCTGTAATTTTAACAGTGTTGGGAACCGAGAATCGGTTGTTTTGCCTCACTTATCCATAAATGGGTTGGCAGAGTGCCAGATAAGTTGAACCAAGGCTTCACTAGATAGCGTTTTATACAGGATGTATCATTACTCAAAACATGAATGGTGAAGATTTGCCCGCTAGAGAGCGCTGAACAAGGACCACCCAAATGCTTGTTTACATTTGTTAGCATATTGTTTCTGCTGTAAAAAGCGATGTTTGTCCTATCTTTAAGGGTTAAAAAATATTGATTTTGTTAACTGAAGTAGAGTACACAGTGAATTGATGCCGAAGGCCTTATTAGTACTGCTTTTTAGGGGAAATAATTTCCCTTTTCAGGTAAAGATATACAACCAAAC
The DNA here is from genome assembly GCA_038373865.1 of Uloborus plumipes. Lineage (NCBI taxonomy): Eukaryota > Metazoa > Arthropoda > Arachnida > Araneae > Uloboridae > Uloborus > Uloborus plumipes. The sequence goes on along the minus strand of JAXGGA010000511.1, from coordinate 212,780 downwards.
GTTTTATACGACCAACTGTATCATGGCGAACTGTGGACTGAATTTTAAAAAGTTCTATGGCAACCCGTTGGTAGTATTGGCTCGCTTAGCGAATAGATTCGCCATTTATCGCTCTGCGGTGCCAGTGTCGTTTCATAGTTAATTAATGATTAGAATCAATTAAAATGAAAAATAATTCGCTAACCATTAAAATAAGCCGCTAAAATGCAGAATAAACCAACAAATAAAACAAGCTTTTCAATGACGTTAAAATATACTAAAATAGAATTGAATGCCAAATTGTAAAATTGTCGCCAACAAATTAACTTTCGGGTGGGAGCGATATTTTAATTTTGTTCTAATTAAAATGAGCTTTCTCTTTACATTACATTTTTTACTGGAGAGAATTTTCATTTTGTTGTAATGGTTACGTGATTCTCATCTGATTCTTTCTAAAAAACGACTTAAATTTTTTGAACCAAATACGATTATGCAACTATCTTTGAGGACGATGAGCGGCAACGAGCAGGGGGGTAGCCCCCTTAATTTTGTCTTTTATTTATCTGATTTGTATATAATGTTAGTTACCATAAAATTCGATAGATGTCGCTGGACAATGACCATCGTTTTTATCCCAAGGATTTTGATCAAATGAAAGTCTATATAAAACGCTATCTAGTGAAGCCTTGGTTGAACTGTCGGATAATATGGAGGTATTCAGAAACAGTCTATTAAACCTCAAACAATAAAAAGTAGTTGTTGCGCTTAAGAAATCAACATTGATGTTTCACAACTAAGCAACAGGGGGAGAAAAAAAAGCTTTAAAAATTAAAGTTGATTTGTGCGAAGTTATATTTAACGATTGAAGGTCTGTGATGATTCGAGGACATTTCTGAAAAAAAAAAAAAAAATCGTTTCTGAAATAGTTTCTGACTATCTGAAAATCAAAACGGAAGTATAAAATGTTTAGGATGAAAGTAATAAAGAACTTCGTTTTCCAAAACATGATATAAAACGTTTTAACTTTTTAGATAGTAAATTTCACCTTCTTCACGCTTAGAGAGTTAAACCATCAATGAAGTAGTAATTAATTTTCATTACTCAGTCACTGCATTTGGGGTATGATTAGAGACCAGAGTTGGTACCCCCCCCCCTCCCTTTTTTTTTTTTTTGAAAAAAAAAAGATTAAAAAAATTATAAAAATTAAATAAACAAAGACAACAAACTACTTAAAGACTTTTCCTCTTATGTAGTTCTTTAAAAATTGTAGTTGCATCCATTAAAAATAAAGAAAAAGAGAAAAGAAAAACTATTTCGAAAATTTGTATATTTTAAAAAGTAAGTTTTCAAATTTCATAATCTGTAATTTATCTCTAAAACTTTGCTGGTTACTTTACATTAATTGGATTTACGTTTTACTACGTACAATTTATGAAAACGTTCAGAAAAAAACGATGAGGTCTAAAAAATAATAAAAAAAAAACATTTTCGATACAAAACCAGAAAAAAAATCATGTTTTAAAAAAAATTATTTGGTTTAAATCACGGTTAAACCAAACACTTCTGTTACAAATACCCATTTTCACAGATTCTCACAAGGAGAGATAGGTGTTTGTTTTCAGAAAGTCTGAATTACTACGATTTCAAAATTTAGCATTCAAGTAAAAAAATAAAAAAGTAAAAAAAAAATCAGAATGTACACTTTTTTAAATGATGAGATATATAACGAATTCTTTGTCAGTAAAATAGTTATCTGACACAAAATTTTTTTCACCATTTTATAACTAATTAGATTGAAATTAATCTGATAAGTTGACTTTGGTGACTGCCGTTCGGCTGTTCCATTGTACCTACATGACTCACTAGTTTTGAATTCATGAGAGAAGTACCATGGAGCTTCGTTCATTGAATGCAATATTCAAGAGAAGTTAAACTCAAACAATTAGATGACAACAAATTATAAATGGTAAAATCATGTTCTGCATATGATTATTTCTGCACAACGTGTAACAATTTTACGAATCAGACGCTTCATACGTTCTAATTAAAAATGTTTACCCCCAAGTTCGAACGTAGTTACTGTCAGCTCATAAGGTTTGGGAAAGTTTCCTTGAAATTGCAAAGTTAAAACAGATCCAACAGTTGTATAAACCTTCTGATACATCTAAATTTTTGGTATTTTATGGGTTGCTGATTTTTTGGTGGATTTTTTTTTTTAAATGTAACTGTTAGCCTTATTCAATAAAGTGCTTTACTTAACTGAAGAATAATTTTTAACCATCGGCAATATTGATTTTGGCAGCGTTTGGAGAGTCACCGAGAACTTTGACCAGTTTGGGAGAAAATGTGAAAATGGGCCATGACATATACTTTTAATGCGAAACTATTACACTTAGCAGGGTTTTTGTGAGCTTTTGGAAATTATAAAAGAGTACGAAGTCATTTCCGTTTAAACGTATTCTTTCACTTTAATGCATCAACATTCGCAAAATCTTAACTTCGAAAAGATTTATGTGATAAGACACATCGAGAATGAAAGGGGCACTTTCTAACTTGGATTAGTTTTAATCCTTTGACGCAGAATTTTTATCAACGTATTTTTCATACTTTGTACATTATTCTGTATTAATTTACGACAAAATAAAGGGAAAATATTATATTTCGCATTTTGATAATTTTCTGGTTATGTAATACAGCATAGGACGACGGTGTCCCATTTCTGCTTCAAAGGGTTTTAAATTGTCATAAACTAAACAAAAATTCCCTTTCATCCTCGATGTGCGATATATGAATTCGGGCTTTTAAGTTCTTCTTAAATAGATTATTGCTGTTGTACAATCGCTTTATCGTCCCAATTGGGGTTAAGAATGAATTTTGTGCAAAATTAATATGAGAAATTAGAGAGTGCAGTAAGATTTCACACCACATGAGCTCGAAATGAAAACATTTGCGCTTTGGATGTTTTTTGTATGCTAATGTTATTAACGCAGTTTGTTAAAATAATTTAAAAAACATTTTAATATAATTTCCGCCACTTTCGTCAATTCTTACTTTCGCATCAGTTATTGAAAACTATAACGAATGAAAAGTTGTAGTTCATTCGTATTTCATGTCTTTTTATCATCGAGATTTTGATTTTTTTCTTTAATTCTGTTTTGACGGAATAAGAATTTTTAACGAAGTAAAAAACCAACATAAATCCTCTGTTGCAGAGATGTGGCTTGCTATAATTAATAGGTTGAAACATCTTCAAAAATTTGACACAAATATTTCGTTTATACTAAAAGTAAAAGTATTGCTTTCTTCTAGTTTATTTTCTACATTGCAATAGTTGATTTTATATTTCGAGATGGATATCGTCTGTGATTGTTTCGGTCATGAACATGGAAATCATGATATTCGGGAAAATCATGATTTAATTCATTTTGGGAAAATATTAAGGGAAAGAAAATGGATGACCTCTCCTCGGAAGTAATTTCTGACTACGTTATACATAAATAGTACAGTTGATTGTGTACTTCCATCAAGTTCTTCTTGTCTTCGGGTGGGAGCGATATTTTAATTTTGTTCTAATTAAAATGAGCTTTCTCTTTACATTACATTTTCTACTGGAGAGAATTTTCATTTTGTTGTAATGGTTACGTGATTCTCATCTGATTCTTTCTAAAAAACGACTTAAATTTTTTGAACCAAATACGATTATGCAACTATCTTTGAGGACGATGAGCGGCAGCGAGCAGGGGGGTAGCCCCCTAAATTTTGTTAAATAAACAGTAGAAAACGTATTTCGTAACCTTGCCAGTAAAGTGTTGCTTTGAGAACAAATACTGCATTCAAAGTTTTCGACCTCTACCTCGTATTAGGTTTTCAGCCCGGTAGCAGCAATAAGGCGACGTGTCGCAGATTCTTAAATAACTCTGCACACTATATCCTTGTAAGAGAGAAAAAAAATCTAGACTTTTTATTAAAGAGAAAAAAAATGTGAAATTGCAGCTGTGATTCAATGACAATTTGTACAATTTTTTGGGAGACATTTCGTGTATGTAACCTGTACTTGTATTTTTATTTTAGTTTTGAATATTTCTCGGAGCTAATTAAAATTTTACGATTAATCTTAATTTTGCAGAGTATTTTTTTTATTTTAATCTGCTTCGGAGACTGTTTTAAAAAATATTGCTACCAGGGTTTTCAAGGTCCATTTTCACCTCTGTTACCCAGAGACCTTGTTTTACGAACATTTTGGTGGGAGAGAAACCATTTACCGTCGTCTCTCTCTTTTCAAAACCATCGTGTTATTGATTCATATCTACGAAAGAGACGTGATTCATTTCAGCAATGATCTCCGTAACACGAGCAGCTCACTGAGAGATTCGCTGTGGTGTTTTAGTTCGTAGCCCTCCACATTGTTCCATCCTCACTAATTAACGAGAGTGGAAGAGGGGAAATAGGAACTTCCCCAACCGTGAAGCTAGGCAGGGGGAAGAGCAGAGAGACAGACCAATTACCAGACAGTCAGAGACGGAGCACGGCTCTGATAGGATGCCAGACAGCAAACATCACGACAGAGACGACACCGTGTCGTTCTTGATTGTCACGTGGTGTCGTTCGTCGCCAGAAGAGGCGGGGCCCACTGCCCTGCTCCCATTGGACAGAGATCACCAGGTAAGGAACAGGTGCTGGCTCCACCCTGTGTTGGAAAACTTTCCATTCGGTTGATTGTGCGGATACCTTATTAATCCCCGCTTTTTTCTTATAGAATGGGGAGAATCGGAGGGGGGCAAAGGGCAGACAATGGCAGGTCAATGCACGGTCGGGTGGAGGGAGGGGAGTGATTGGGTCTTGTCTCCTCTTCAGCTGTTTCCCCGGAACTAGATCCGGTAGAAATGAATTTTCTGCCATCGCTTTTGCGGAGCGTTTCTCGCCAAACATTCTGGAAGTCTCGCCAATGGGTATCGATTTGGGGTCGTGATTTATGCATGCTCACGTTTCGCAATTCCATTGTGATGAAAATTTAAGAAGATGGTGTCAGCGGTTTCCGTTTGTAATTCTATTTTCAGAGATGGCAATGCAACGTTTAAATGTCTACATTCTGGAGCAGAGACTTTTTTTTTCAATTTCTAAATTGCTACTATAAAAGTCACTCTATAATTTTGCAAAAGTTACAGAAATGCGAAATGCATGTCAAATTTATTATTTCGTTACAATATTATGCACTAAATCAGGAATTCCCAATTATGGGTCATTACGCCAACTGCGCCATTAAAATTTAAAATAGATGTTTTAAGAATGTTCTCTCCCCCCTCCCTTTTTTTGGATAGGGTGCTCGCTCTTGTGAGTCTTCGTGAAGGGTGCGCCCTTCCTTCTGGGGTAGAATATGCACACTTGGCTTATTTGAGGGAAAAACCAGAGTTCTTGGTAACTCATGAACCTTTTCCTCGAGTTATCATACTCTGTTTCAATTCCAACTGTATTGTATTCCATTTATAAAAGAACATGGGAATAAAAAAATGCACTTTTGATTATGTGAACTAGATACTTTATAAACTGGTTGAAGACTAAATAAATGCATAGATGAATAAATAAATAAATGTTTCTTATGAGGATAAAATTAAATGGAAGTAATGAATATTTCAAGGAAACCGAAGATGGGATGTTAACAAGCACACATGCAATGAATGAGTCAGTGGTAAAAAATGTAATAATGTTCTTGATAGCTTGTTTTAATTGTCTTCAAAAGAAGGAGTGTTCCAATTCGTTACGAATGTATTTTTTCTTTTTTCGATGAAATTACAGCAACGCTGACAAAAAAGAACAAAATCTCAATATAGAACTGTATTTGACGTGAAAAGAAGGACTTTTAAAATCAGCGAAATCATGTTCCATCGAACCTCAAGAAACCAAAAATTTTGTTCTTTGTAGCAGGAGTTTCGTTGTAATGGAATTCAAGCAATGCAACGACAATCAAAACCAGACGAAACATTTGCTTCGTTGAGACGGATATTTCGCTGCTTTATTGTTCGTTGTAACGAGATTTCGCTGTACTTACAACTTCCCAGTCGGTTGAGAGCCGATGCAGGAAAGACAGTTTTACAACAATTATCAACAGAAATACCATCGCTAATGGTTTAATGCTGATCTCAGTTTAGAGAGAGCAGACGTGAACTCAGCTCCTGTTCCCTTTGGCTATAGGAAATTATGCAGACAAAATTTCTTCTTTTTTGCTTATAAATATAAGTTCTGAAGAACATTGTGTTCTCGTGACTGTTTTTTTTTTTTTTTAATTAATTTTGCGCTGTTTTTGGCGAGCTATTGTCCAAACGGTCGCACATGTATTACTTCACTTCTGTTTGTATACCGCTTCATTACCTTTTATTTAAGAGAATTATTATTCTTGAGGAATTGTATCAACGCGGTGCTTTATCTGCATTATTTGTTTTTATTGATAAATTATTGCGAGCATCTTATCCTACTATATAGTATTTTCTTTGAGATTTTAAGTACTTGACTAAGATAAATATCAAAATTCTTTAAATTTGGAAGTGCCAAACTCTATATCAAACATATTTCATGGGGGACAAAAACATATGAATTTAACAAGTATTACTTTGAAGGAACATTTACATGACGAGCATTATATTCTTTTGAATTCTTAAACAGACATCGAATTTTGAGCAGGGGTAAAGTTATGTAGACGCATCAGATTTTTTTCTTATTTAACCGATTAATGCCTAGCGTCCCTTTTTAGGGACGGTCCAAAAAAGGGTCTGAATTTCTCCAAAATGAACATTTCAACCAAATAATAGTGTTCAATTAGTACCTTGATGTTGTTTCAATTCGTTTTTAACAGATTGCAGCACATAACCATTGTAAAGTGTGTTCTGTAGCAGTTTTAATATGACCTTTATCAAAAATGACATCGTTCACAATCTCAAGAAAAAAGCTAAGTTTTCAAAGTTATTCCCAGCTTCCCAGTTTATACTAATTGCGGATTTTATTTCTTCTTATAAAATGTCTTTTTAAATATTATATCGTAGGAAGAAAAAAAAATTAGCAAAAAAAGTATGTACCCTCTGGGGTCTATCGTAACTTTTAAGGGACGATTTTTCGATCCTTAATAAAAAAATTGTTTTTTTGGATAATATTTTTTTTAAATTATTTTTCCTGTCCATTAAACACTTTTTGTAACCAGTATACAAAATATCTTTGGAAAAAAATGTCAGGCATTAATGGATTAATAGACATTTCATGTATTACATTTGCTCATGTTAATGGCGTTAAAGCACCCCCCCCCCCTTGTTTAAGTAACCCATTGTAACGAAGATGAAAGAAGATATTGTAACGAGTCCGTAGCACCTTCAACTTTCTTAAATGAGCATTCCAATCTTGAGAAAATAACTATAAATTTATTTACAAGTATGTACACTTATTTACAATAGGAGCAGGAAACAATTGCTAAACATCCAGCAATTAGGTAGCAAACAGTACACTGTACTCTCAACAGTAACTCAACACCACGTATCTAACGTGAACAGTAATTAAGAAAATTACAAAAGCAAAACAACCATTCGCTCGAGCGAATAAAAACGAGTCTTCCAGACATCAAATCTGAAAAGAACTAACTACTATGTTCAAGGCCAGCTATTTATACTCGGAACGAAATTTCGACAATATTCTAGTAAAATCCGGGGTCTTCTGTTCATTCATAACTTACATTATCCATTCAAGAAACTTCTAGTAATAAAAAGAAAAATCACGCGAAAATGTCTTCATGCTTATTAAATGTAGTGCAAGTGTAAAAACTACAAAGTGTTACAGGGCCAGTATACAAGTGATATCTTCAGATACTTTTGCAACATGTCGCCAGATAAAACCAAAACTAGTGAAAATGATGCAAGGCAGGAAAAACAACAACTATTTACAAGATTTGTAACAATATGAATGAGATCAAATTTGATCTCACGAGAAATGTGTTTGGTAAAACCCTCCTCGAAACAAATATCTGGTTACGGCCCTGTTACTACTGATGATTATTAACAAGCACAAAAGAAAAATCCAACCATGATTTTGAGCTCGTTTGAAAAACATTTCCATGTCTCGGCAGAGGGCATAGATGCTGATGATTAACTTGAATCACGAAAACAATAAAACGCTTTTAATAAAGACCACACAGTTTAATAATTATGCTCGAACGACTTTGCTGGCTGATACGTGATTCGAATTCCAGTCTTATCGCCGGTGCACGTTGGATTCACTTCGTAATTCATCCAATTGCGTAAAACCGTGTGATAAAGTGGGAAACCGAACCGTTTAAAGCTCGCTGTAAAAATCATTTATGTGAGAAGGTTTCGGAGTAGAATGTTGGTGGGTAGATGTATTTTGATGTCCGTTGAAGAGAGGAAAACCTACTGCAGTTAAAACGTATGTCTGCCTCGTTTGTACAATTTTTCATGAATTTGATTTCTGGTGAGGGGAGAAAAATCTGTCTTAATTGAAGGGCTTCGGAGATGAAGGGGTTATGTGACAAAACCGAAAATGCGAGTCATTAAAGTTTAAAGTTTTATTGTTGCACTTGTTGCAGTTTCTTTGTTTCCTGGTTTTTTCGTTAAGTGAGCGTATGAAGTTGGTCGAATGACATCTACTTTTTGATGTACCAAGTTTTATTTGCTTACCTGTATCTATTGCTTACCATTATCCAGAGTGTTCATTTTTCAAAATGTAACTTAGCCCCTTCATCCTCCAAGCCCTTCAATTGAAGGGGTTGAGAGATGAAGGGGTTATGTGACAAAACCGAAAATGCGAGTCATTAAGGGTTCAAAGTTTTATTGTTGCAGTTGTTGCAGCTTTTTTGTTTTCTGGTTTTGTCCTATTGCTTACCATTGTCCAGAGTGTATTTTTATAAAATGTAACATAGCCCTTTCATCCTCTAAACCCTTCAATTCAGAAGTATTTTACCTTTCGTTAAATTTTCTGATACGCAGAGAGAAACCTATAGCCATTTAAAAAAGTATCTTTGCTTGCTATTGTAAATATTCTAATGTTTTTTATTTCTGGTAATATAAGGAGAGGAAAAACATATTGCGATTCATAAGTATTTTTGCCTTCAATTATTACTATTATTTTTTTAATTATTATTATTATTGCTATTATTTTATAATTACTTCATGTGTTTGATTTTTGGTAAGGAGAGGAAAAAACTCATTGCAATTCGAAAGTATTTCCGCTTCCAATTGTAAATTATTCCTGCATTTGATTTCTGGTAAAGAGATAAAAACCTATTGCAATTCAAAAATAACTTTGTTACGGTTGTAAATATTTTCATGTGTTTGGTTTCTTGTAAGAGGAGGAAAACCTAGTGTTGTTCAAAAATATATTTGGTACGAAAGTAACAAAGATTTTCATACATTTGATTTATAAGAGAAAAACCTATTGCAATTCTAAAAATAGCATTGCTTTCGATTGCATTTTTGCCATGTATTTGATACCTAATAAAGAGAAGAGAACATAGTTAAAACATTTAAAAATATTTTTATTTCGAATGTACATTTTTTTGTATACAGTAGCCTCAGTTGTTTAATGTGATCACATCCGGACGCACACTGCAAAAAATGAAATATTGTTTTCACAGTATAATACTGGCAGCAGAGGTTCCAATTTAAAACTGTAAAATGCACAGTAATAAACTATAAAACTAGCAATTTTAGTTTCTTACAGCAAAGTTAGCAATTTTGCAGTTTATTTCCGTAAAATTTAGCTTTATTATACTGTAAAAACAGCATTCATTTTTTACAGTGCAAGTGATTTGATAACAATAACCGATTGATTATAATAAACGATAGAAGTCGAATGGTGATTTCTGCTGATAATTTTAATCCAGGTGTTTTCGATGTGAAATGAATGTAGTTACCAAAAATAACAATAACAAAGAAAACACATCTAACAAATACAGTAAATAAATCATCACTGTTGCTACACTCTCAAAAATTTCTTCTTAAATTGACGGAAATTTTCTTGGCAGCAGTGCTGCCGGAAGATTAACGATATTTGACGGATTTCCGTTTCTATTTTTTTCTGTCAAATGACGAAACTTCTGTCTTTATTTCTTCCGTTACAAGAGGGAAGTGTTCCGTCATTTGACGAATTTCCGTTTCGTTCTTTCTCCTGTTAATTGAAGAAATTTCCGTCGTTATTTTTTCCGTTATGGGAGGGTAATTTTCCGTTATTTAAAGAAACGTCCGTTATGGTTGTTTCTGTTACACAAATGATTTATTTCGTCATTTAAAGAAATGTCCGTTACGATCGTTTCCGTTAGATGTAGGAAATTTTGAGTTTTTCGAAGAAACTCGTTATTTTTGTTTCTCTTAAATGATGGATTTCTTTTATTTCTTTTTTCAGCCCTTAAAAAAAAGAAAATTTTTGTACAGATTGAAGCAGTGTTAATCGGTTTAGACCAAATCGTTTTTTTTGTTCAAACTGTGTGTTTTTTCAATGTAATGTTAAGCTTGCTAAATAGTTTTATTTTTGCATTCATGCAACTTTTTTATTCAATTCATATTACCATTCATTCACCATTCATTCATAGTACCTATTAGGCACATAAATATACAAGGTAGACACAAGTTAAGTCTTTCTAAAATCACATGGGGGTAAAATCCAAGTATTTATTTCTTCATTATTTTTTTTCAGCAGTTGTACATTTCAAAATACCCAAAAAGTAAATTTCAATCAAAACTTCATTTTACTACCCAATTTGCTTACTTACTTAAGATGAATAGAGATAAATAATGTATCATTGAGGAAATGCACGTTGTATATTAATCTTAAGTCTGGAGAATATTTAAATAACAAGAGAAAAAAAAATAATACAAGAAATCCAAAACATTTAGAGTAGGCATGAAATGGCTCCAATAATTGCACACTTTTTGTCATATGTGCTTTTATCCACAATACAATCAGAGCAAGAAAAGATACATCAAACTTTGAAAACAATATATCAATGATTCTGTGCTCTTATAAGATTTAATGCCTGAGTTTCACCTTACTACAGAGAACTTTTTAAATCCCAGTATAATATTCCCCTGTATGAATTATGGAAGAATAAATATACATTAATTTTTATAATGAAATTCTTATTATTGACATGTGTTAAAAAAATATTTTAAAAGTTATGTAATGTATATAACACTTGTGTTTGTAAATACTAAGAAATACGTTTTATGATTAAGAATGCATGATTTCAAGTTTTCTTACATTAATTTATTAATGGTAGTAGGCTATAATTATGAAGAAATAAATGTGCAAGATTTTATAATTAATTATGTCTTACACTTATTGCAATATATCGCTTGAATTGCTCATTCACAACAAGGTTTTATTTATATGTACTAATTTCTTAATTGTTAAAAGATTTTCAAACAAAATTTCCTTTATAGAAATGAAACTGCATATTTTTACGCTGGCTTAATATTTTAACATTTAATTTAATTATTAAGTCCAAACGTGAATTTAGTTCACATGAATAAGCATTTGTTGACAATAAATTAATAACGTCTTGATGTCTCCGAAAAAAATTGCTCTCATTACGATTAGGGCTTAAACCGGTTTTTTAACAACCCTGAATTGAAGAAAACTATTTTATAAATACTAATATAACTATATTTTATAAAATATATTTAGAAAAATACCAGGAGAAAACCAGAAATTTGTATTGGAAAGCAACCTACAACCTTTTTCAAACAATCATTCACTTAAATAGGAATTTTTTAAGATATTAAAAAGTATTCTTGAATTTATATTTAACCTATTTCTTTTTTCAATCATATTCAGAAATGCTTTCAAGTCAAAAATTTTGTTAGCTGCAACCAGCTCAGGACTTAAGCATCAAGACTTTTATCAGGACCTAAAAAAATATGTTATTAAACCCATATGATTCACCAACAAAAAGCTGTGCTTTTAGTAACTTCTTATAAGTAGAAGAAGATTAACACCCGTTTTAAATCACGTAGTAAACAATAGGAGAATGGATTTACAGTAAGAGAATGTAGAATTTTATTTTTACAGGAATTTATGCATACAGGTAATATTACTACAACTTTCTTCTTTACGACTCATGGTTCCTCTTTCTGGTTTTATTTCTACAAAGACACTAAAAGAAAAGAAAAATAAAAGTAAATTATAACAAGACAATAAAAACTTAACTGAGCAGGGTGCTGCACTATGCCTGATGCTTGGTTAATGAATCCTCGCCTTTTACTTGTAACTTAAGTTCATTAAAAGTGAGCATTCTTTTTTTGAAAATTATTGCTTCAAAAATTATTCTATTGTCAAGTGACTTAAAAAAATGCTGTTTACAAAATGCGATTTTCTCAGCAGCACTCTGCTCTTTTTTTGACTTTTGAAAAACTCCCATATATATACTGTCGGCCCCGCCTAAACAAATACTGTGGGTTCCAAGAAAAATTATTCAATTAAACGGGGATCTTTAACATTGCGTCTATGGCATGGGTTCCGGGATGCTTTACTCATAAAAGCGGGTTATTTGTTTATCCGTTACCCGATTAAGCGAGGACGATTAGTACATGACTCATTTATGAAAGGATTTTTAATATTTTGATCACTTTGTGTGACAGAGTGGACAAATAAGCCTTTAAAAATGTCCTTATAATCACAAAGAAAAGTTAGAATCACAGAACGAGCATAAAGTGGAATAAACAGCCTAAAACTGTAAGCCTGTCTGCAATTTCAAGAAAAAATCTATTTTTTTCATCATGAAATCGACTGTAACAGAGTGGACATCCAACAGTTCAAATTACCATAAGAAAAAAATTAGGCTCATCCTGGTTGTTGACCTAATAACATAATGTAGCAAGCTAATCACGACAGTTATGCTACCTATATTTAAAAAAAAATCAGATTGAATGCAATTATTTTATTTCCAAAAGGCTTGTGACAATTAGCAACATCGAAAATCTAGGGACATGGATGAATAATAGTGTTTTTTGAGATTTTTTTTTTTCATTTGCGTAATTATCTGCAGAAATAGTGTCAGAAGCATCTTTTGTGCTGTGCAGTCAGGGTGTAAAAAAATCAATGATTCTTTTTAAAAAAATAAAAAAAAATCAGATTTTTTAAATTTAAATCAGATTTTTTTTATTTAAAAAAAATTGGAAACTTCAGTTATTAATTAATTTACATTTATGAACGACTTACCTTTAAGTTTTTAAAAATACAAAAACACCTTTGAAGTAAAGCTTCACCGAAAACTGTGATGTAAAACCAGATTCAATGCAAATACATATGATTCAAATCACTTTTAATATTAACAAAATTATGAAACACTATATAGAAAAATTAAAGAAAAGAAAGACAAGAAAAGAAAAAAAGAAGACTTCTCATTTTATTAAAATTTCAAGAAAGCATTACACGAAATTTTAATAAAATGAGAAGTACAATGAAAAAATTATCTGCAAAAATTTTAAAATTAAATGTAACTTTTTCAGCTGTAATGAATATACAAAAACGAAAGAAATTAAGAAATTCAATAACTGTTAAAGTGTAGAGATGGAAAATAACCAGCTGATGATGTTTTTTTTTTGGTAAGATATGTACAGGGCTCGCAGTTGACTTTTTAAGAATTTTAGGGGAATTTTAGGAACATTTTTTAAAAATTCAATTTTTTTCCACTGATAAGGACTGGCGCCCCCTCCCCCCCCCCCCCCCAACTTGCAATGCAAAGGCATAGAAAATTCATCTTCTGTCTGGTTGTTTTTGTTTTTTCTTTTACTGAATGTATATCACACACATCTTATTATGTCCCTCCCGCCTCAATTCACTTTTTTCAACACCTGCCCTGCAGCTGCATGTATTTTCTTTAGTTCACATATTAGACAAAACAAATAGCTCTATTTATGCATACATATTATTTTGACTGTAACCTTCCACCATCTGTGGATGGAGGATGAGTAGGATTAATGCAATAGCATTCATCAAAAAGAAAATAAAAAAGAAAGAAATATATTTCAATATTATTTCTTACTTGGGACAATCTAGCTCTATATTTGTCTCTAAAAGAGTTAAAATCTTTAGACTATTTTAGCATAGCTGAATCCGTAAATGCATCAAATAACTCACAACAGTGCATTTATTTCTAATTCTGAGTTGAGATCTTTGGGAAAATTTTATTGTTACAGATACTTAACAATTAGAAGGCCAGTAAAATTGAGTTCAGGCTCTATTAGATAAAAAGTACTAAAAATCACATACAACATTACATTACTTTTTTCCTAATTAGTTTATCGAACAAAGAACGATTACGTGTACATTATCAGACAAAAACTACATATGCATACTAAGTTTCATGTTTCTAGACCTTGTTTTTGCAAGACTCGCTCACCAAAGACAAATATATATACATGTACAGATTCCTCATTCCATTCAAAGTGATACGCATTAAGACACTAGCGATATGAATAGAATAATATAAATATAACATAAAATTTTCATGAAGTCTAAAAAATATTAGTTTTGAAAAGAAGACAGTCTTGAATGAGAAATGAAAACAAAAAAAAAAAAAAAAAAAAAAAAATTCAGTGATACCAATTGTTCAATTTTATAACAAACAGAAAAATATTATCTTTTAACAGGTTCATTTTACAAATTATTTCAAGTGACATAAACATTTTTCTTTGGTAGTTCGGGGTAGGAATCTGAATCGACTAGCATACGAATTTGCACAATCATTTTTCAACAAAGCTAACTTTAAAAAATATAGATATATATATTATACATTTATGCATATACATACGAAAATAACAACTGAATGCGTACTAATAAAATAAGGGATTGTCTGTTTTTGACACATATGGTTGTCATTTTAATTCCACGAATGAGTAAGAATCAGCATTTTTATTTATTTACTTTCAAAGTTCAACTTGTTCTCAACCACGATATGGCTTCCAAAACGATTATTTAGGTTTAATTCTTAAACATACTTAAGAATTGACTAAAGAAAGTAAGCTTTTTAAGATTTCCATAAGCCCTGCTAAGTTCCCGCTGATTTAAATAAGAATTTTCTTTTGGAATTTAGATTCAAACATGGCGCCTTTTACCCATTCGTAGAGACAGAGAAACTGTGAACATTCTATGAATTTATATTTTTTTCAAGCTGCCATTAAAAAATGTCTTTAAGTTAGCAGAACGATTAAATAATTTTTGGAATCCAATTCTGAAATTAAGTACTTACTCATATTTCATTATGATGTTTTCCTTTTCCTTTCCGACTGATTTTCGTAGCTTGCTTGTTCCTCGGTGGCGCTGGTATCGTGAATCATTTCGGGAAGAAGCGGGACTGCGCATGCGTGAATGCGGAAGTTAGAAGAAATAACGGAAGTTTTCGGTTTTAAGGGAAACAGAAATTTTTCGTTAAAAAATGAATGAAAATGTAGTGTATAAAGAGGGTTTTTTCTGAGAGTGTACCTAGTTTCGCTAAGCCTCCACGAGTAAAAGAATTTCCAAATGTCCTTTCGGAGACACTTTCTTATCACTTATTAACAAATGCATAGCTTCTAAATGCTTTGTTTTATATTATTCGATGAGGGTTTTGCAATAAGATTTTGAGTGTCCTCCATTTAAGCATTTCAATTCTATAATATGCATTCATGACTCGGGTAATTCCTTGATCACCAATTGGAGATAAATACTTTTTTTTCCACTGGATTGCAGAAAATATTTTGAAAGCAAACATGAGAGAGAGAGAGAGAGAGATTTTGTATTTTGTCACTGCTTTAGGTAAAATAATTTTCTTAAATTGATAACAGTAAACAAAGTTTTGATTGCAAGAAACGATGGTTTTTTACACAACCGGACGGGATTTCGCGATTCTGATATCATTAATCGACTAATAACATTAACCGTGATCACATTAAGCGGCGTCCACTGTATTTGATTTCTGAGAAAGAGAGGTAAACCTTTTAATATTTTTCATGTCTCGTTTTCAATCAATTTTTTTTTTCAATACATTTATTTCATTTTTGATTAGGAGAGGAAAATCTACTGAAATTCAAAAACATCCTTGCTTACGATTGCAAATGTTTTAATGTATTTGATTTCTGATAAGGAGTGGGAACCTGTACTGAAATTCGAAAACTTTTTCATGCATTTGATGTCTGATATTAAGGAGAGGAAAACCTATTGCATCGAAACATATCTCTATCAATTGCGCAAAAAATACTAAAATGTACTGTTCACTAGGCACACTATATAACCCAAAATACTGATGCCGAATGATTTTACAAAACCTTCAATTACTCAAAACTGTGTTAAGATGACTTATGCCATTTTCTTTCTAACCACGACAAATGTGAATGCAATCCATATATTAGAAATTTGAATTTAATTGCGAAAGCCCTAGAAGGATTAAGTTCACCTTTATTGGTCCATCAAGTATTCCTTTCCATGGCTGTTTTTTTTTTTTTTGAAGTGCGAATTTCTTTGGGTACGTTAAGGGGTTTTTTTTGAAGAGGGGGGGGGGAGGTGGAATACACGTCATCGACATGCTAATGTTTACATTACATTAATGAATCCCATTTTTCGCCACGCTAATTAGGAATTCATAATGCGACATCGATGTCGAAGGTTTCGAAACATCGACATCGTTTCGAAATGTTTAAATCGATGTTAGAAAAAATATCGATATAACATCAATGTTTTTACCATCGATATTTGAGGTTCGATGTTTTTTCACTGCTGATATTTGAGCTATTTTTTTAATGCGAACATAATTTCAGTTATTATAAAAGCTTTATTATTAATCAGAAATTGAAGGGCTTGCTGCAAAAAGGAGGTACCTCCAATTTTAATGTTTTCAAAAGGTCTACATTAGAGCTAGAAACACCAAGCCACTTTTTTTCTTTTTTATAATACTTTAATATCATCCCTTGAAGTTTTCAGTAAGTTTATGCAGGGGAAGTCGTGAAAATTTAAAAATAATTCAGAGTGATTTGGTGTTTTAAGCTTTAATGTGGACCTATTGAAAATTAAAATTTGGAGCTACCTCCTTTTTGCAGCAAGCTCTTCAATTGCAAAATTTATCACATCGGATCGGAAAGAGGTTTTTATAGTCAGTTATCACTAGAACAATCCTTTTTTCTAGCTCAACTGTTAAAAGGGAAATTGAATGTTTCTAAAGTGTTTCCCAAAAGTATAAACATGAGTATTATAGTTTTTCCCAAGCATATGTATGAAGCTAAAGCATTGTTTCCTGCTCTCAATATGCAGTGGATTTTAGAAACTATAACTTTATTTCAAACATGTACTTTATGATGCATTTTAAGTCGCTACAAATATTTATGACCTTTAAGTATAATTTGACTTATAAATATAATTTGTACAATTCTTCCATCTCATTGCGTTGGTAGCAAGTTTCCTAGAATAATTCATTATGTATTTCATTTATTTTTTCCTTATTTGATTTTTTTTTTTTTTTTTTTTTTGTGTTATCAACTGAAAAATTTTACAAATTCCTTTAACTGATTTGCATTAATAATTAAATAACTTACTTTTAATTTTTGTTGTATTAAAATGGAAATTTAAAAGGTGTTACGAAATTATTCATTTGTACTGAGGTTATTTCTTTTTTCTCTTTTTTTCCTATGTTTTGAATGTATAAGTTATTTATACCTTTGCAATACCTAATTTAGAATCTTAACAATAATAATAACAATTATTATTTGCTGAGGGAAAATTATTAACTGTTGAAGAAATAATAACAATTATTTCTTCAGCAGTTGAAAAACCTTCTTAATTAATAAATTGATTCTTGTAAAATGAATTCTAGCGTTAAATTTTTTTTTAAACATGTGTTTGTTATGTTGGAATATATGTAAAAAACTCGATCGTTCAGAACATGGATGTTTCAAAGCATGAATGTTTAAAACATGGATATTTCAACATTGCTGTTTCAAAACATGGATGTTTCAATACATCGATGTTTTCGAGTCAATGTTTCAATACATCGATGTTTTCGAGTCAATGTGTCGATACCATTGATGTTTTAATTTTGGACATCTATGTTTTGAAACATCGTCGTCTTTTCATCGATGTCGCACGACTTCTAGTAATATTTGCACCAACGTCAAGTTTGATTGTAACTGCTGTAGTAGTAGTCAGGGGCGGCAAATGGGGGGAGGGCAAGAGGGGGCGGTTGCACCCCCAAATATTTTTCGAAGAATGCTGAAAAAACGGGTAAATTCAATTTGTATAACACAAATCAATGATCACATGCAAAATGATCTAAAAAAAGCTTGTCAATTTTCAACAAAAATTGATAACACTCAACCTAAAATATATTCTCAAGATCACACACACACACACACACACACACACACACACACACACACGCGCACGCACGCACGCACGCACGCACGCACAACGCACGCACGCGCGCACACGCGCACACACACGCGCATACACGCACACAAACACGCGCACACACACACACACACACACACACACACACACACATTTCTCATAATCTGGGAAAAAAATGCTCTGAAACAAGTATAACGGGACAAGAAAGGACTTTCAAGCACAAGACACAGAAAATCGGTGGGAAAAAACTTCTTGATTCCAAACATTGCAGATTAAAACTTGACTAAAAGCTAAAAACTAATTTTTAATCAAGACATTTTATGTGATAACTAATTAGAAAATAATTTTAAAATTTAGTTATAAGAATTTATATTGTTTTAATACCTCCAATTTTTCTTATATAATCCAGTATATTTAATCCAGTTTTAGATATCTTTCTTTTAACCAATATGTATTTTTTTTTCCATACTGAGGGACTTCACATTTAACAAACTCGCCCCCTCAAACGAAATGTTGAAATGCCGCCCCTGGTAGTAGTAAGTAACTGTTGCTTGAAGTATCTACTTTGAATGACATATTTCCTAACTCCCTTCAATCATTTCCAATCGTTTTTATGTTTTGAGCAGTTAATTAAAGTCTAAAATTTCTTTTCCTCTTTCTTTGCATATCCTAACATTTCAGACCAAAATTAATGATACATTAAAGTAATAACGTTATTGACACAAGATCAATAGCTTTAATCCTTTTCCACACAAGAAAAGTCACGACTGAAACTCTCAAAATTAGCTATGAGATTAATTTTTATGTCTTTTTATTCAGCGGATCGTAACCTTTTTAGATTCGTGAACCGGCAAGCGCGTTCAAAAAAAAAAAAAAAAAAAAAAAAAAAAAAAAAAAAAAAAAAAAATCCCGAACCGGTAATGTTTTTGCAAATAAATAAGTAAATAAATTTGCTGGCCATTATAAACTGATTTTTTTGTTAATGCACCTGAGATTTTCTTCCCTTCTTTCTTGTGTTGTTGCTTTTTTTTTTTTTCATAAAATAACAATAATGATAAATGAATTGATGAATATATAAATACAACTTCATTTGTTGTCGGAGAAGTCTTAGAGAAAATAATTAATTGTTAGGAATGATGTAAGTAATACTCGCGCGTAATAATTATAGATAAATAATAAAAATTGCTGAAAAACCATAGAAAACTATGACGATTACAAAATTGTAAGATGTCATATAGGATATTATTGCTTTCTTTCTTTCTTTCTTCTTAAAAAAAATATTATTAACATTTTTTTTTTCGTGGACGTGCAAAAACCTCTGAATACAGGTACTGGAACACCGGTTGAGAATGGCTATTTATAGTTACACATTGTGTATCTCTTATTCCGTTAAATTGATTTATATCTAAGATATGGATTGTTTGAGTCTTCTCTATTTTAAGTTATTAGTTTCTTTCGAGATAATTTTGAGTTTCATCTCTTTGACATACAACTTCAACCCCACAGGAGGTTGGTTTCTGCTGTAAAATTGCCTTTAAATATGTTTGACAAGATGTTAAGAATGTTTCACTTGCGGCTCAAAATCTTGTATCATTAGGCGAATGCGTTCTTGTTTGTGAGATAATACCAAAATTACGGACCACTTTTACTTGGACAAGATTAGTGAATACACATCAATGAAAGATTAAAGTTTTTTTCTCCTTCTTTCTATCCATTCTTGCTTCGACAAAAATAAAAATCAGTTTTCGTTTTGTTTTCTTTCCTAACTATTATTATTTTTATTATATTACTGTTATTATTATTATTTTGTGTTGATAAAGCACGTTTGTGTCTGAGAAAATTTGAAGAACTTTTTGATTTAAACTGTCTGTCTACAAGGATTCTGCAATTTGATCATATTAAGATTATTTTTCAATACATCAAAAAGCCTAAATATTAGCAGTACAGTGGGAATTCTAATCAGATTTGTGCACAAAACAAATAACTAGAAATTATAATTTTTGTGGGAAGAATTTAAAAGAGTTCCAAATATAGTTTTTGTTTTAAGAAATAAAGAGAGTATGTTAGAGAGAGATGAGTGTGTTTCAAAAAAAAAAAAAAAAAAAAATCTAGATTTGACATTAAAGTAGGTAAGGGTTTTTTTTCTATTGGATGGTATGATTCCGAAAGTTTTAAATACTTTTTCATATAGATCGAAGCTGTAAGATATTTTATTTTTGAAAAAATTGATTATTGTAAGGTGTAAATCTCTTTTTTTCCATTGTTAATTCTTAATATTGACACTGTTTTTGGATATTTTGTTTCTGATAGAAAATTGCACCAATTGCAATTTTAACCCATTCTGCTCGAAATTAAGATATTTTGTAATGTATCGGATAGATATTTTTCTTTTGCTGGTAATTCTGGTCTATGTTTTGCTTTTAATAGTACGTTGCTATGCAGAACCCAGGTAGCACAAAAACGTTTAAACGTTTTATAAACGTTTTTAATCCGTTGTCACAACGTTAATAACCATTTTACAACCTTTAAAAAACGAAGTGTGCTACTTGGGGAACTATTTAAATTGATGCTTGAATGAACATATTTATTAGTACCCTCTAACTCGTTAAAAATGACACTACTTTTAGCACCGCGCCGGTTATAATCTTAATGAATCTCTGGGGACAACATGTTCAATTCGAAATCAATGATGAATTATTTTTGTTTTTAAAGTCATTTCTTAACTATCACATTTAGTTTTAACGTTGTTTTTCCTGAAGTTTTTTTTTTATTTACAGATTATTATTAGTATTTTTTAAATTTATTTATTGAGTATTCACGATAGCTTTACTTGTCTGTCGATGTTCCTTTGATTTTTCATATTGCTATGATGACGAGACTAAGTCTATATCGTTGTTTTTAACATTTATTTAGAGAGTAATTTTCGTCGTTATGGCTATGAATAGTCTACTGTTTGCGTTCATTCATTTTTTAATTGCTTTTCAAGGCTTAACAGAAGCAGATTTTACATTAAACAAGAAGTTATGTGAAGAACTAAACGAGCCTACTTTCCCATTTACCGACATCTTCATTTTTGCATCTGATCAATATTCCCTTTATTATCTGGGACTGCAAATTATGTCAAACATACCTTTTTAGCACATAAAGCTGGTTTCTAAAAAACAAAATATTCCTCTCTCAGGTGAAATAATAATAATAATAACAACAAAATAAAACAAATAAATAAATAAACAAAAAATCGCCTGCACAGTTATTTCCTTTGAGAGTAGAGCCAGTCGTTTTTTCTCAGTCTGCATTTCTGCCATGTTTGTTGAGCCAGATTCAGAGTTTGAAGATTCAGAGTTGTCAGAGTTGAAAAGTCGGAGTCTTCAGTAGCTGTCGACAGGCGGATCTTTGAGTAAATGCTCTAAAATCCTAATAGTAAGAGTCGGTCACTTTTTCCGAGCCTGTATTTCCGCCATGACTGTGGAGTCGGAATCCGAGTCAAAAGCTCGGTGTCGGAGTCGGAGTCAAAAAGTTGGACTCGATAGGTGGAGTGATAATCGAAGGCTCTAAAAGTCTAATAGTTGGAGTCAGTCATTTTTTCTTGAGCCTGCATTTCTACCATGGCTGCCGAGTTGGAGTCGAAGATTCGATGTCTGGGTAGGAGTCAAAACATTTGAGTCGCCAGTTGAAGTCGATAGTCGGAGTTGAAGGTTCTAAATTTTTGATGATAGGAGTCGGTCATTTTTCCAAGCCTGCATTTTTGCCGTGGTTGCGAAGTCAGAGTTGGAGTCGAGGATTCGGAATCCCTAAAACAGCTTATTCAGAAAAATATTTTCCATAGATGCTTTATCAAAATCATTTTCTAACGAAGTTAGTTTGAAGGAAAAATCCGCCTAAAACTTCAAGATCTACATTGAGCTTAAATTTCCCGTATGCGCTATTGTTTAGTTTTTTTTTTTGAATGGTTCAAAATTGAACGAAAAACTGTTCAAATCAAAAAGTGAATGAGTCCTCGCTGAGAGCTTTCGAACAAATAAAGTTTCTTCAAATCTGACTATTCATTCAAAAGTTATTTGGGAGGACAGACAGACAGACCAACAGACACATATTTTTCCCCATCTCAAAGCCCTACTTTTTTAATTTTTCGATTTATTTTTTAAATTCCTTTTTGACTTTTTTTTTCACCTCACAAACTTTACCAATTTTACGACCCTCCCCCCCCCCCCCAAACCCTCAAATCTTTACATAGTCAGTGGACAGCCCTTAAATCGATGCGGAGCTGTGAAATTAAATTTTGAGCTCTGCGCAACTTTTCATTTTTCATAAGTGCTCCACAAATCGAACACTTTGAATGTTCGGTATTTGAAAAGCGCGCCGCCAAATCCCCCTCCCATTTCGATTCACCCGAATCCCATCTATGATCGAATGCCAAATGTGGCAACCCCAATCCGTGATCGTGCTGCTTCAGAGAGAATGGGAGATCTTGCCGATCCTTCATTGGAAAGCCATACCAGTCGGGTGAGGGGAAACACGCATGCTTTCGACCACGTGGAAGGAAACCGAAGCAGACGATTATTTTGCTTCTCTCCGCATCGAACAAATCCCGAGCGGCCGCAATAATTGCCAGCAGATTGTTATCCACCACTCCCCTTCCCCATTCTCTTTAGTGTTACCAAACCGTCTTGAGTTTTTTTTTTTTTTTATCCCTCGTAATTGTTTGTGAGTGAGATGAAACAACGTTGGTACACATCATTGTAGGATCTGCCAGAGGAAGGGAGGATTGTTTTGAAAATGTGGGCATCCAGTTTTTGTCCAGCTTCAGTCTAAAGATGTCCTTGTATTGGCAGTGACTTTTGTAGTGGATGTATGGAGAGGTAGACATTAATATTTTAAGTATTTCTCAAATACGTGATTTAAAATCTTTAGCATGTTTCAAGTGATTGATACCACGTATTTATAACTGTCAATGTGTAGAATGTCTTCTAAATTTAATTTGGTCTGGAAGCATCATCAAATTCTTGACTGAAACTGTGGATTGCCTACAGGCGAGTGTGAGTGACTGTTTGATTTATATGAAAACTGAACTATGTGATGTACCCAAATTCCTGACTTTCGGGCAAGATCAATTATTTTACATAATTCATGAGCAATGTGTTTATTGGAACAGAACTAGGCAGGATATTATGCGTGCAGTAGTTTCTATACTAGATACTGTATGATGGATATTCAAATACTCGAATTTGGGCAGAGACAAAAGTTAGATGCAAGTTTAGATTTGATGCTTTGAACAGTTGAGTATTTTTGTGAGCAACAAACAATTTCAACAAGAAATCAGTTTATAGTAAGCAGGTGAATTATAGAAGAGAAATGAATTTCTTCTCTTTTTGTTTCAACAGTCAAATTTAAAATGAATAGTGAGAAGAAGTGATCGCAACAATCAACAATTGGAAATGACCGGTGACATTTTGTCGTAACGAATTATTTGACATTTAATCAAAAAAAAAAAAAAAAGATCAAATCTATCAATGGACTAGCGATCGCACTTGATGATGGATCACCGCCGAGTTCCAGTTTCGCTTCGGATGACATCTTCATGCGGGTGACACTCTCGCGCATCTCACCTGTGCTATCGTCCAGCCCCTCCGACGGTGACGTCACGGGGCCGCGGGTGTCCGAGAGGCTTGTGACGTCAGGAATGTCGCCGGGCGCGGAGGAGGAGTGAGAGGCACTGGGCGTGGCCTGTGCCGTACGGTCGAGCGTCGCCCCTCCTCCCTCCCGAAGGATCCCTTCTTTAGTCTGTGGTGGCTCTTCCCCCGGCATTCGCTCTCTGCTGCTGCGACGGCGGCCGCCTGCTGCCCCGGTGTGTGTTGTTCTCTGGTTCCCGTGTTCTGCGACTGTTTTGATTTTTCGTTTTTTCTTTCTCTCGTCGCGGGATGACGACGACGACGGCGGCCGAGAGCGGCGGCGGTGCAGCGTCGTCGTCCCCTTCGCCGCCCGCTGCCGGACAGCAGCCGCCGCGGCTCTGCGCCGGACACTCGCCCGTGTCGCCGCCCGGACCGCAAGTCCAGATGGCGAGGCCGACGCTCCTCATGGAGGTGGTGAGTTGCTGTTTCTTGCGTTTTTTTTCCATTCCTTCTCTAGCTTAAATGCCCGGATGCGAAATTTTAGGAGAATGGGGAGCTGTCATATTTTCCTAGTTTAGCAGGATATTTTTCCCATGAAAAGCAATTTCGGTGCAAAAAAAGGGAAATTACAAGTTGACATTTTAAAAAACTTTTTATGGTTGAAGAAGAAATGTTTTGAAATTTGAAGGGGCAAGTGGATAAAGGTGATATGTGACATTTGAATTTCGCCGATTTACACAAATTCAAATTAGTGTGTGTTCAATTGTGTTAACTCACAAACACAATTGAAGGGGCAAGTGAATAAAGGTGACATGTGACAATATTTTAAATTTCTAGAAAAAGCTTTCCATAAAAAAAAATTATTACATTTTCACCTTCATCCATGGTAAAAAGTATGTTTTTCCAAAATTGTCACATATCACCTTGACCTTCATTTTTGCCGAAAAAATTGTACAAAAAGCGATTCAATGCTAATTAATAAGGGGGCCTTGAGCTCCCTTGCCCTCCATTGTGGACTCCCAGGTTCACTATAGTGCCAGTGCCGCATTCAGGATGGGGGGGGGGGGTCGACAGGGGCGCCCCGATTTGGAGGTCACTGCGACCTCCCAAAAAATCCTCATTCGGCTCATTTTGATTGACGATTCTGAAAATTAAAGAAATACTGGTGCAGAACTGCATTTTTTAGTCGTATTTTATCATTAAAATTTGAAGTTTCATTCGGCAATTTCAGTATTTTCTCCCTTCCAAAAAATTTAGGTTTAAAGCACCTCTGTAAACCGGTGCTCTTACTCCAGGCTGTGACTTTTAGGAAGGGATGCAAATTCACCCCATTTTGTCCTTTTCTTTCTTTGAAACTCAAATGAAACTTTGAAGGAAGATACGTAAGGTCGGCAGTTTCAAGATTTGCTCAAGACATTAGCAGATCTGATACTAATTACCGAGCCAGATCTACGATTTCTCGAAGACAGGGCAAAAGTTTCGAACTGCCACTACCCATTTTCACCAAGTTTTGAAATCGAGTTTCAACTAAGAAAATAACGTAAACAATGTAGAATTGCCACCCTCCAGAAGCTACCGCCCTGGAAAATCTCTCCACCCCCTGGGCTCAACTCCCCGGGAGGGGAGTAGAAGTCCTCAAAATTTTAAATGTTGCGACTCACTTTTTTCCCCTACCCATCCATAGTGTCGCAATTCGTCCTCGGCGCATAGAATTTTTCTAAGACCCTCTCCTTTGATGTTTTTCAAAGACAGTAATTTCTTTTGTCATAGCTTTAATTGTCCCTCGTCCTCCCCCCCCCCCTTCAAAGAAAACACTATTTCGAACGGAATTGGGGAGGCAGAGAGGTATAGTAAAAACTGTGGCAAAAAAAAAAAAAAAGATGTCTTTGAAAAGGGGGGAGGTTGTTGAAAAAAATGTTACTTTTAATGTGTTGAAAACAAACTGAATTATTTCTTAAGTTGAGAATGTTTGAAATACTCGCAACAACCGCGTTTATCGCAAAATTTGTTTCAGTTCGTTCAACTTTAACTTGACTTATTACTGTACGTATTTTAGTAATTAACCGTAATTAAATTAAACATTAAAAATTAACACCATTTTTCCCCTCTCAAATTGCGTTCATTTTATGTAGACGAAAATTTGCTGAAATTATTTGGGAATTTTTTGTATCGTTCGACTTTCTTCTAATTTTCAAAATAATGCAATGAAATATGGTAATGTGGAGTAAAACAATTTTCAAAAGAGTACGACTTATATATATTTTTTCAATCAGCTGAGAGATAGAGCGATCAAAAGCCACAGGCTGTGGAATACAGATCCAGTACAGAGAACATGTTAATTTTGAGTCATGTTGTGTCCAGTTTTTCCTTAACAAAAGTTTTCTCCTCTCAATTATACTTGCACACATATACTTGCAGAGGAAAAGGGCAATGCATTCTCTGCCATCCCTCGGTAATTATGTAACATACACACTAGGCCAAATTACGTAAATGGGGTAGAAAAGCTGGGAAATACAGATCTAGTACAGAGACCATGTTAATTTTGAGTCATGTTGTGTCCAGTTTTTTTTTTCCTTAAGAAAAGTTCTCCCCTCTCAATTATACTTGCACACATATACTTGCAGAGGAAAACCGCAAGGCATTCTCTGCCACCCTTGGTAATTATGTAACATACACTCTAGGCCAAATTACGTAAGTTGGGTAGAAAAAGGAAAATGAATAATTAAATTTTTAAATTTTCATGTCGATAAATTTTTTAATGAAATTGAAACAAATTAAATATTCAAGGATTTTTTTCTCATCTATTTTGTTGCGTTTTTTGAGGTAGATTACAATTTAAAACAAGTCGCAATATTTAGTTCTCATTACAAATTTAAAAACGTCTCAAAAAATCCATCAAATCACTTCTTATTTAATTTATTTGAAAGTAGTGCGGCTATACAACTTGAATACTTGTAAACTGTTGGAATATTTTGATATGTTTGTTTTCTTCTTATCAACCAAAAATTGCATAAAAAGCTGTGGTTTTTAAAAATCCTTTAAAGTAAGTTTCGTATTGGGTGATATCTATAAGCTCATTTGACTTCTCAATTTAAGTAGATATAAGATGGCAATTTTTGAGCAGAAAATGACTTTCACTCTTTCTGTATCACCCACAAAAACAGGAACTTGTGATTTTTTAGTGCGCTGATGTATCTTTATCGTAAGATGCGTCGATAGGGAATTTGGTTGTTTTAATGCCATATCATAGTTCAAAACTTTTCAATGTTAATAATAAGAGTGTTTGTTCACGTTTTCTTGTGGTCACATGTACAAAGATAATTAACAATAAGTAAAGAAACTTTCCTCTTCAAAAAAGCATTAATGAATTGTATCTATATTTATTTGCTAATTTATAACATTAATTTAAATGGAAAACCTTTTGATTGATTAAAACGTAACTAAACGATTTTATAAATTTAATTAATTTAAATAGTTTGTGTGCACAGTTATTAACTTATGCATGAGGGATATCTGAAATAATTAAAACATAATAATGTGTTATTTGCCACTTGAAATATTCCTCCAATTTAACATGTTTAAAAACGGTTTCCGCTGAAATTTTTGTTTAGAAAAAAAAGCTTGCGCAATGTTTTTATTTATTTATTTTTAAGTCTAGATGCTCTTTTTTTCTTTTTTTTTTCAGCAAAACTACAAAAGCGAATAAATAAACAAACCGAATAAGTAATTTAACTCTCAATTTAATAAATAAATAAACTACTAATTTATTTGTTTATAAATTTGTATGTATGAAAATAAAGTTTTTCGGAACTAGTATAGACGGATTAAAATACATTTTTGAATAATGTTCTGTCAAAATAAATATATATTTTGCCAACAAGGCGGGAACAATTTAACTAGTCTATTTAACAATGAGTAATCTTCCTTTTAAATAAATAAATAAAAAAGTCCTCCCTTATCTCTTGAAATGTTTTTGTAAGTGGTGATGTAGCATATGTGTTTGACAACTTTCTTTTTCTTTTTTTAGTTTGGCTTGGTTTCAAGGCTCAGTTTTTATAGTTAAATTAATTGTAGCATTAACTACAAGTATTTTAGTAAGTTAAACTGATTAATGATTTGCATTTCTCGGTTTCTAGTTTGTAATTTTAACTTAACAGATCATTGAATAAGTAACAAGATGAAATAAAACTTTTACGTGTGCGTAACTTAAAAATTAAAGGGATAGCTTTTAAAATTCTGAAAAAGAATTTCGAAGAACTAAAACAATACCTGATTTTAAAAAAATTGATTTTAATTCACGAATTCAAACTTACTGGCGTAATTTATTTTCTTTCTTGTAGAAAATGCTCTAACCATTAAATTATTGCTTTACAATACACGCACAAAGTGGTGGGGGGTTGAGGGGCTCTTCAGGTTGACATATTTACATAATACAACTAATTTTGTTCTAGTGGTTATAACTGTAATAAAAGACAAACTATTAAATGATGACTGGAAATAAAAAACAAAATTCAATTCAAAAAAAAAAAAAAAACAAAACAAAAGTCACTTGAACTTTTTATGTAAGTGTCAACGTATACATTTCAAGTTTTTCTGGCCAGCCTAATTGCTTCATCTAATAACTTCTTATCATTTTTCTTCAAGCAAGTGATCTTATCTATTTATAGCTTCGTCTAAAGAATGACTTGCAACAGTTTGTTTGTATGAACTTATTTTTTCGTGAACGAAATCTCCACTTGGAGTCGGCCTGCACTCAGTTCAATATAATTCAGTTCCAATGTCTTCCTAATGTTTTTCGCTAATATTTGACCTTAAACATTTTCTCCTCTCCAATTCTATAAAATTACTACTATGTAATATCAATGCATTGTTTTACCTGCACAGGGCCGGTAGCGGAGTATCAAGTTTCATGCAAGTTTTTCAAATAATATTGCTCCCTCGCCCCCCGTTCCCTCTTTTCGAAAATTTTCTTTGGTAACATTTATTCTCATCTTATCTTTTCTTCATTTTTGTTACAAGAATCTACGCTACAAAAAACTTTTACGCACACTTAAAATCGTCGCCTTACTTTTAACTTTATATATATGCCTTCACAAAATATAAAACTTGATGATTTTCTCGGTTAAGTTATGAAAATTTATTAAATAAATTCGCTTACTTCTTTAACAGTATGGAAGGAAAAAAATGTACCCCCCCCCCCCCCACTTCCCAAAAGGCACCATATGCAATCCGCAGTTTTAACAGTGCACCTGAAAGTTTCATGATATAAAAAGTATTTCCAAAGCGGTTATCAACTGTTTCAGTATTATGAAAGCCTTTTTTTCTTTCATAAAGTATAGTTTTACACGTCGCAATTATTGGTATCCTGTAATTTATTTAAGTTTTCATTGACATGACGTCATACCCACAATAAGGCTTAGGGTATAAATCCAGCACAAGGCACTGCAACAACATCCGTGCTGTTTTTAAGTTAAAGACCTCAGTACAGAAAGGGAACTGCCCATTTTGCTGGTCTTGTGCTTCAAGGTACTGCGGGAAAGGAGTTGTAACAGGCTACATTTCAGGAAAAGAAATATTGCCAGATTATTATTATTATTATTATTATTATTATTATTATTATTATTATGAAACTAGTGTGTTGTTTACCATAAGACACGCATTGTTTCCTTAGAAAAGAAAAAAATACATTCAAATTATTTTTAAAAATCCGAAAGTTATTTGGCTTCTTACTATGCATTTGTAGCAAGAACGTGACAGCTACTGCTGTCCCAATAGACAACTATTGACTGCGCACAGGTACAATTATATTTTACTAAAATGCATTAAAAATGCTTTCATACTGTTAAATATAAAGAAAAACGCTTTAAAGATTTTTGTTTGTTAATATTTATTTGCCACTCCTGAAAGTGCCCCTTCTTGCACCAAGGTCAACAATTGTACAACGTGATAAGTGATAACACATTTAACAAGATTTTTTTTCTTCAATGTTATTTCTGTCACAGATGCTACAACTTCTTCAGAGAAAGTTGATACTGAAAACCCACTGTGAAGTGTAAACTTAATCATTCATTCATTAATTGTGAGATCGGTTCTTTTGGCCGCAAGCGTGACATTTGTGTCCTCTTATGTCACATTCAGGAAACTCATTAACAGATCTAAACGCAGCTGTGCTAACACTTTCTCAACTTGTGACACAGTTCATTTGAATTAGACAGAAGAGCAGGTGTTGTAGACGTGACAATTATTAACAAGAATGAAGTTGGTAATAATTGCTGTTTTTTCTTACGTCTAATTGAGCCGTCATGTTTTTTTTTTTTTTTTTTTTTTTTTTTTCGCAGTCCAGAGTTTTTTAAATAAACTTTTAAATATTCCAGATCAGAATTTCCCAACGAATGGTCCGCGGCGCTATTCTGCTGAAACGTAAAAATCAGTTGAAGTTGTAGGACGAGTTACGATATTTTTATTCAAAACGATAGCACATTTCTAGGGAATAAAAAAGTAAAATTTTGTATTATATTTGACTAAAAATAGTAGGCCCCAGTGCTGAATTCAGCTGTCACGGCTATATCTACATTTATTTAACAAATAATAATAATGATGATGATAATAATAATAATAATAATAATAATAATAAAGAACATAAATTAAGCAATATTGTACACTGCTGATTGTTTCATTCAATAATTTTAAAGCAACTGCTTGAAAGATATTTTTTAAAGTTATTGAGATTGCTCTTATTATTTATTATCTTGTAATAAGTTTTCCAACATTGGGAAGTAGAAAGGGGGAATTTAAAAATTGTTGCAAATTTCATTTTTCCAAATTGAATTTGCACAACTTTTATTAAAATTATTTATTTTTCACCCCATCTCTGACGTGGCTCTAAGTGCTCCCAAATGGAAGGAGAGCTTTGAACAAAGCTGATAATTCATTTTAAATGTGTTTGATAACTATTATTGAATAACTACAAAAAACTGCAGGAGGTTTTGTTCCACCTTGTACGTAAGTAAAATCCTGTTACAATGAATATCAATACAACGAAATATCCGTTTTAGCGAATTGAATTTTCATTCCCGATTCAATTTCTATTCATTATATGTATTAATTGCATTACAACATGAGTGGAGCAGCTTAAAATAGAGAAATTGTGGCACTAAGTTACCCTGAATGACTGTATACAACATTTTAACATTTTTAATGTTGTGGCACTCATGGCCAAAATACTATGCGTATATTTCTGCTTTCTGAACGTAAAAAAACTGTGGCTGAAGGCTTTTACACGAAACGATGATGGAAGAAATATGCGGAACTGAATCTAAAGGAACTCCACGCGTCAGTTTTACAGTTAACTATGAGCGTCTTTATCAGTTTAAGAAAGAATGTTAAAGAATAGCTTAACTGGGATTGATCGAGAAGAAATCACAAGCATTTGAGACGTGTGTGACCTAACCTTGATTTTTATTTTTAAACTCTATCAGCAAAGAGAACCGTCTTTATTTACATTTTCCTTATTCTTTAATCATTTTATTTTCTAGAAGAGAGATTTTGAGCTATAAAACCACCAGGAAAAACCTGAGTTTTAGACGACTTCATAATTTTTAAACAAAACAGATAAATGAAACTTGGATTTCTTTTCCAGCAGAAAAATTCATTTCAGTTAACACGATATTTTTTCTTTTTAATCTATTGTTTTTAAAAAGCAATGCGGTTTAAATAAAATAATTTACGTTTTGCTATAATATAATTTTTTTCAGTTGTTTTCTTGTTGAATTTCTCTCCCTTTTTTTCTTTTAATAGCTTCAATTGCAAAATTTTTCAAACGTGGAATTGTTTTAATAATTTCAACACTCAAAGATCAGCCATATGCTATGTATCACTATATTTAGTCTAAACTATTCATAGCTCGAAAAACACATTTTTAGCACATTTAAATGGTTTGTAAACACTAGAAACACATAATAATGACTCTTTTCTCCCTTAATCATTTGAAGAAGGGGGTGATGTTAATCTGTGCATTCCGAATTAGTTTAATATAGCATTTTAGAGGCTGTATTTTCGAATATTTGTCGGAAAAATCCTAAGACCAGCACCCGCTATATTTCTGCTCAAAATTACACTTACGACTCCCCCCCCCCTCATGTCGCACTTTTTCGCTAATATTGTAGTAAAGATCTAGTCCAAAACCAGACGCTTGATCTGCCCTTGACTTATGAGTTGAATGTACTCAGTGGTGGAATTACCATGTCGCAAATGTGGTAATTGCAAGATACCCCCCCCCCCGTCCATAGAAGGGCTATAAAAATGCACATGATAGATTCTAACACAGTTCGACGGGAGGTCACTGTGACTTTCCAAAAAATTAGCTTGCTCCATGAATTTTGTTTGACGATTCGGCAAATTCGGAGACATAATTGCAAGATTACAATTTTTAAACGATCGAATGTCTCCTTGCATTCGACTCGCGTGTGCATGCTCATATTTTATCATTCGGAACAATTTGAACTTCCATTCGGCAAACTGAGAATTTCTGCTCTCCCAAAAATTTAAGATCGGGCCTCCCTGAATAGACAAAAAGCTCTCAAAAATGCATTGCGACGGATCCCCAAGCCTGCAAATTCATCCCTGAATTCATTCAAATTCAACCTTTTCCAGCATTATCCGTTCCCATCATTGGCGAATTAACATCCCCAATTTAGCACGCAGCAGCAAATAAATCAGCTATCTTTCCCAGCCGACTGGAGATTGCGCAACACCAGCAGTGTGTTGTCCCTTTAAAGGGATGTCGGGCGATCTTTGAAGTAAATCTCCATCTGGCCATGAATTATCCCCGGCCGCACAATTATGGCATCGCATCAAAGAGTTGGGTCGCTTTGGCGCGAGTCGTTTGTCGTCCAGTTATTGGTTTATTTATCGGGGCTGGATGACGCATTCGGCGGCGTCGGGACACATGAAAGCGACGCCTCATTACCGGATGACAACGAGAGTCCCATCAATTCCGGACGCCTTGATTATTTCCTCCTGTTCTGTCTTCTATCCTTGTCGCTCACTCTCTCAGAAATGCATCTCACGGACATTTTCGCCGTATTTGACGAAGCGGCTTCGTGGAAAATGCTTCACTTTTTGTCAAATTGACTATTTTCCTCAAGAAAGATTCGTGAGATTTTTGACCCAGTGAGGAAATATTCATTGTTGATGAAGCCATTTAAGTAACACTTGAAGGATCCTCTAGAATCGGCGATGCACAGTGGCATGGCGAAAATTTTTTCAGGGGGGTCCATTTCAAAATTTCCGAAATAAAATGTCGAAAAACGTGATTTTAGGCCCTTAGTTGAGTGCTCATACGTATTATTTTTTTGTTTCATGGAGGGGGGGGGGGCTTGGCTACGCCACTGGAGAAGAATATCTAAGCGTGCTGTCCCATACGGTCAAGAACTTCTCCAACAGATGAGGTACCATTTATCGGCCTATCAGATAAGTACAAGGAACTACTTACAAGGAAGTACTTAAAAGCCTCAGCATGATTCCAGCCATATAAGATTCATAATACTAAATTAATATAGGCGGGACTTCAGTCCCGATGGGGAGTAAAGGGTTAAATGTTGGTTGCAAATAAATAAAGATATTTAAGCACTTGAAGAATCCTGTAGAATGCACAGTTGCTTAGCGAAAAAAATTTAATGGGGAATCACTTATTGGAAAATTTTCGAAATAAAAGGTCGAAAAACACAATTTTAGGCTCTTACATGTCCGTTCATACGTATAATTTTCTTGCTACATTGGTGGGAGGGGGTATGACCCCTATCCCCTTTGGCAACTCCACTGGCGATGCATATCTAGGTGTGCTGTACCGTACGATCAAGGACTATGCCAACAGATGGGAGAGGGTCATCTACCTCCAGAATTTATAGAAAAATGTAGAGTAAACCGACCAGTGAATCAACAGCTCATATTTGATACACTCACAGAAACGCATCCTCAAATCTCTCGAAAATTCCGTCGTGTTTGACGAAAAGGCATCTAGAGAAATGCTCCGTTTAAACATTTCATTTAACTAAATGAAAAGTTCGTGAGGTCTGAGCACGAGTTTCTGACCCAGCAAGGAAACTTTAACGATTGAAGAATCCTCCATAGTGAGCGATGCATTTCTGAAAGTGCTTTTGTGGAGAACCAGGAATACTTCAACAGGTCGGTCGGTTGAGACGGGGGAATGTTATTGCCCTCCATCCCTTTGGTTCTTTCAGAAATTTAAATACAATCGCGCCCGCTAAATGGAATGGAATAGCCGATTTGTCGTGAAAAATAATTCTAGTTAGTGGGATATTACACTATCTGGTATAGAAATAAAATTACAATGGTTCATCGTTTCTTTGCATTGAAAAGTTGTTACATTAAGCGGAATATTCTTTTAACCGATGTTCTAGTAAGCGAGAACGACTTTACGGTAGTCCTACCAGCCAATGAACAGTTTGTAATGAAAAGAAAAATGGTTGGAAATGCTGTTTTGTTTAATCTCTGAATTGCTGTACTTTATTTCTTTTTAACGCTAAGAAAAAAAACTGACTCATAAATGTAAAAGTTCTCTAATTGTAATAATAATCAATAAAAGCAAAACAAAAATCAAAAGAATAATAATTCCATAAATCAAATTTTTTTCACTATCGTGTTCGAAATGCTAGTTTTTGATGGCGTTTTGAATTTTGATAATGAAATTGAACATGTGTATACACTGGTCAATCTACCCTATACTGTAAAAAAAAAAAAAAAAGAAACTTTTAGCATCCATGTTGCGATATTTTTTACCGTAAAATTCGGTTGTTAATGTTCCTTCAAAATTATACGGTACAAAAACTACGAAGGGACGAAAACATCTGTATCAGCTAACTTTTTCTTGGATGGGCTAAACTCTAGGAGAACATAAAAATTGTTTCACCGAATTTATTATTTGTCCCTAAATATAATGTATTGCTATTTATTAAAATCGTGAAATTATATGACCAAATATTAAAAACTTTCTCTATTCTATTATACACCCTTTAAAATAATTGTTATTCTAGAGATTGTAATGAGGGGTGGAGGGTGAGGCAATTAAAGTAGGCATTGCTCCTAATGAAAAGAGCATTTTCCTCCGTAATAAGAGGAGATAAACACTGTGAGAAAAAATTACTAATTTTCAACACATTTGTTTTCAGAAAAATCAACTTTTCTTTAAAAACTTTTAAAAAAAATGTCGATATTTATTCGATAATGATTTCAGCCATTGTACTCAAGTTACATGAGAAGGAAGAAAAATTTCTTTCTTTTCTGAATTTATCATCTTTTAAAATGTAAGAAATAAGAAAATGTTGCTGTTTTCTTTTTATATTTTAAAACTTGTTGAGATTTTGTCCTCTATCTGATGGTAAGCCGCATTTAAAAAAATAAAAATTCTTACAATCTGTTATCGTGTTCTTGAATAAATGCAATTTGTTTCAAAATTTAAATCGACTGCTTTTTTTTAAGATTTCACACTTATCTTTTTAACTCTCTTTGTTGTTGCATTGAAGCATAGTGATATTTAAAATAAACAGATCGCCGTGTTTACGAGGTCAGCTGTTCCTATGACGACATTTTACTTTATGTTGCATTTTAGTCAATAAGTCTAATTTAGGGAACTTAAAATCATGTATGCACTTTTTTATGTCCAAATGTAGAATTGTGTTCTGATTCATTTGCAGATGAATTTAAACTATCAAATTATGTCATTTGCTTTGTAATATTGCATTATATCAAATGGAAAGGTTTTCAGTTACTCCGAATGAGCATGGTCCACTTGCTCGTTCTGGGCTTTCTTGAACCTTTCTGAGCACTGGTGAAGAGCCTCGCTTTATTAGTTTCGTAACAGCTGTTTGCGGATTTTGTGTCTTTTTATCTTTTTTTGGGGGGGTTGTGGCATTTTTTAAATGCATTTTGATCTGACTCATTTTTTGTTTCGGTATGGCATCTACGTTTTTAGTAGTCATACATTCACATTGAAAAAAGAAGAGTGCGAAGATAGTTGATCAGTTGTTTAGAAACTAACTACGACAATACCCAGGTAGCACAAAAAACGTTTAAACGTTTTTAATCCGTTGTCACAACGTTTATAACCATTTTGCAACCTTTAAAAAACGAAGTGTGCTACTTGGGTACACACCTTATTATATGAAGGGTCAGGGGGGGGGGGGGGGAACCACGGTAGTCACATTTGATTCATTTTGAGAAAAACGAAATTTAAACTTTACGAACTCATAAACTTCCCCAGTCTACTTGTTCTAAAATGACAATAATACATGGACTACAGTGTTTTTTCACGAATATTGCATATACTAAACGAAATTACACTTATTTTTCTAACAGGTGGTAGCATCAGTTTAAATTCAACAAAAAGTGGACAAAAGTGGTTTTTCCCCCTGACCCTTCATATAGATTTCTCTATACAGACATATTTGTAACGTCTCTTACAACCGAATTTCATACATTGAAATTCGGAAATTTGCCTCTAAAATTTAGTAAATAGTCAAGCGTGTTTCTACTCTTTGTGTTTTAAATAAGAATTAAGAATTTTAGAATGTTGAAGAAAAACGCAATAGAAAGTTTTAAAATATTATATTTGATGTTTTATTTTTAAAAAATTTTTAATAAAAAATGTCAACCATTCTGAGTGTTAAAAAACTAAACAATACACATCTCTCCATACCCTGCATTCCTCAATTCTCGTCTTGAGAAAATTTGGGAATTAATCTTTATTGTGGTCTTCATCATTTTCGTATATTTCACTCCTCAAAGTATACATTAAAACTTTATGATTTTCATGTTATTTCAAAAAATACACCAACTATTTTCGACAACTTTCATTAAATTTGCAATTCTTTCTTTCTTTTTAAATTCTTTTTAATTAACCACTACTTGGTCTTTGAGTTTCCGCCCTAAATCCAAATTTCAAAATAATAATAATAATAATAATAATAATAATATTTTAATATTTTCTTTGAATATCCCTAGGCAAAAATAAATCCTAGTGCTCTTTCGCATCAAAAAAGAGCCCAGGTGCCTCCATCTAGCGGCAACTGGGCGTCAAAATTCTCGTGGTAATGGCATTCCGCCGATTCTGGTGCTATGTGAAAGAATGGATGCTTAATCAGGGGATCGCACTAGGTCTGCAAAAGGTTGTGCCTCTACTACAGCCCCATTTGAAAGAAGAAAAAAATAATATTTTAAGAACGTTAACAACTATCACACTAAAAACCTTCAAAAAAAGTAAATAATAATAATAATAATAATAATAAAAACAAATAAAATGAATAAATAAAACTTTGCGTGTTATATTGAAGAATTATAAGTTTTTGTTATTTGGAATTAAGGGTTTCTTTATTATGGATGCTGTGTAAGTGTCTGCAGTTTGTCTTCAAAACTCTCTATAAATATGCTATTTTTTCCAAAAGTATATAGATTTTTAATTATATAACTTCAATAAATCACTGATGCATGCAATTTCTGCTGCATCC
The DNA here is from genome assembly GCA_038373865.1 of Uloborus plumipes. Classification (NCBI taxonomy): domain Eukaryota; kingdom Metazoa; phylum Arthropoda; class Arachnida; order Araneae; family Uloboridae; genus Uloborus; species Uloborus plumipes. Next base: position 175,306 of record JAXGGA010000511.1, on the reverse strand, counting down.
AATATCATTTTTTCGGAAAGTGTCCTTTGGCCGCCTTTAATGGAACGGCACTTAAGGCTCAATCGCTTTGCAGAGATACGGGACAACTGCTCTTTGATCCCCGGGTCACGTGACTCCTCATATAATGTTTCTTTTCACTTTGTCAGTTTAGGTGTGTTTATAAAATAAATGTGATAAGGGCGGTGATATCCTCGATTCTAAGTAACTTTTCGTTTTTTGTCATTTTTTTAACCGTCCATCTCAGCAAACTGTAAGTTTTCCCTCGTTACTTGACCACTGAGCATATAGCAACTGCTTGTTTTCGAAACTGATAGCTTGCAACAAAATCATTTTCAAATCTGAAGGAAAAAGAAAATATTTTGTAAAGAATTGTTTCATTTATAACTTTGTAAAGCTGATGTTTAAATCCATGTCGTCAAAGTAAATAAACAAAATTGATAAATAAATGTGATGGCACTAACTACTTTGGTCTCAAGTAAACTATTTATTTTCAAACAGTTTCCAGTGGTTTATTTCAAGCTTCAACTCCTTTCCGAGGCGTAGGGAAAAATCTTTCATGGATGGGTTTTCAATTATTTTGCACCCACGCAGATGTGTATTAGATAGATCGATATATATATAGATATACTTCGATATATATTAAGAGATAGATGCATATAAATAGATAAATATATATAAATAGCTAAATATCTATAAATAATAAATAATTATTTATAAATAGATAAATATCTATAAATAATAAATAATTATTTATAAATAGATAAATATCTATAAATGCTAAATAAATATAGATAAATATGTATAAATAGGTGATATAAATAGATATATAATCGTTGCTATTAAGTGTCGACTTATTTTAGCATGTGACTTAATGAACTTTTAAAATTTGTACTTCCTTTTACATTTATTTGATCTGTAACAGACATTTGAACTTCTTAAAAGAAAATACAAAGCATTTTTCACTTAAGATTCTTGAAATTCAATTTTTTGAAACTAATGTTTTTAGTTTAATGTAAGATGAAACTTTCTGTTGTGAATTTATCAAAATTTGCATTAAACTTTCTACTTCTTTCTTGACAAAAAAATCCTTTGTTAATGGTACGATGTGCCACGTAAAAAATTAATGCCAGATGCATCAAATTAGCTCTAACCGCCAACTCTTTTTTCCCTTTTTTTAGAAACGTTATACGACATTCTGCCTTCTTATAAACCCCCTTTAGATAATTATCACTTAAGGATTTAAGTGTTTCATGTTAAGAGCCGTCATAAAGTCCTTAATTTGCGCAACGTTTATATTTTGCTTAGAAGGCTTTTTAAAACTTCCACGACATTGAGATTCATGATACCGTTTGTAAAAAAAAATCTTAACGTTGGTTGCTTGGGTATAATGTGATAATCCAAAATTCTAATCCTATGATTTTCAGCTTTTACTTTTTTTCTTTTCTTTTCTATTTATTTTTTTAAAAAGTTTTTTGTAATCTCATTTATTTCGCCAAATGGAAAAATGAATATATTGCACTAATATCCTCAGCTTCAAACAAAGGTTTTGTACTTTTGAAGAGTAACACGATGCTTAAAAACAACTTTTCCTTGTTGTGGAATGTTTACACATTTCTATTTGGATGAATAATTTAGAATACTCAAGCCCAGTTTAGCACGAATTTGTTCGGCCTTGTTAATTAAGTATTAATAACTTTTGTTGTCATCCCTTTGTTGGTAACCTCTAACAAAAACGGTCTTAATAATAATAGTAATAAATAAATAAAATAAATTTTGGTATTTAAGGGCAAACTGTTGATTAAATTTGTAGTCAATGAGATAAAGTTTCCTTATGATATCAGATTGACTTCACTCGATTGGTTACTCTGGTACCATGCATAATCATTGCAACTGAGCAAAATACTATCTCTTGTACAAATTAAAATGCCGAATTTAAATTTTTTTTGTACAATTTAACTCAGTATAATAAATTATCTTAAATTCCAAATAAAAAATTGATTGTATCAAATCTAAATTAGATTTAAATCTAAGTTAGTTTTTAACAATCTTAAACATCGGTAATTTGCTTGGTACACATTTTTTTGACTTACCCTCTTAGCTTATAAGGCCACTCTTCCCCCCCTTTTTAAACAACATTGATTAAGTTATTTAAACCAGACAAAAACATTAGTCCATACATATTTTACCAGATTAAGTTATTTAAAATGCTACGTGATCGGAAAAAGGGAAACATCAAAACAAGGAAACCAGAAACAGATTTTTCATTCATTTTTTCCTCATTTAGTCGATTATTGTTACTTCCATATTCATAAATCATTCCCATTTAGCATATTTTCCATCCAAGGTGTGTGAATTGGAAACTATTAACTACCATCTTGATGATGTCAATCCGATTTGCCGCATGATTTCTCTTTCAGTTTGCTAGCCACGTCTATTGAGCTCCAGAGATCTGCATCGCTCTCACAGACAAAATACCGGATGCATGCGGACTATTTTTATCCCATAGTTTACACATCCGGGTGACTTTAACTCCTTTAATACTTTGCCAGAAGGGTGGAGGACGAGAAGTAATGACAGGGGTTGGAGACCAGACGATACCAAAGCGAAATTCGGTTTTTAAAAGTGTGTGATAAATTTCACGTTTTGTGTTCATTTGCAAAGGGGTAGAATGTGTTGGGCGAAGGACTACCAATGAATTGTCTTATATATTTTAAGTTTACAATGTGCTCTGTATTATTTTAGTGAAATTATCCATTTAGCATTGTTTTCGATAAAATAACCATTTTCATAATCAGAATTTTATTAGTGCCAACGGGAGAAATGCTAACTTTATTTGCAACACCTCTAATACTTAAAGGTGAAAATACAAGCCTTTTAATTCGCATGGGAATAGCAGTTAATAGAGTCAATTTATTGAAAAACAAATTGACTTCTATTTTGAAGCGTGTTTTATTTTTCTTTTCTTTCTTTCCATCTTTTTTTTTTTTTTTTTGAATCGACTGAAAACGAATATGGTTTGTTACAATTAGATCAATTCTTTATTATCAATACATGCATGGATATGATTTCAAGAAAATAACTACTCGATATTTATTCAAGAAAAAAGCTTCACGTTAAACTCAAATATTTAAAAAATATTTTTTTTTCAAAATTAGTTAAAGTGTAAAATTTATAAATCGCCAAAGGAAACTTATGCTTCTAAAATGATTTTTACGTTATAAATAAATTGTTTCTTGCTATTTATAAATCAAGAAAAACGAAAATTGATAGACTTAATATTCTAATGAATAAGCCTTAGTTATTCCAGGCATGTAAATTATTCGAGTCAGTAGATAACAGAACTAATGCGATTCTATTACAAGACTGACTGATATTCTAGATATATTATAGTTTGATGTTCATTCGGAGAAAATGGCGTAATTAGTAGATTTAACACAATGAAGAATAAATGTGCTCAAGGTATTTCCGGGCTCCGGCTACATTCGAAATGAAATATCGGCGGAAGATTAGCCGGTAAGTGCGGGGCTTCGAGTAGCGCTAATTATTACATTGAGAAAGAAACGCTTCCCGACCCCTGAGTAAAATCCGGCGCGCGATATATCAGGCTTCCAGGAGTGCAATCGAAAAAGCGACTTCTGTAATCTGTCTCTGGGCCTTTAATGCTCAATCCTTCCCCTCGAACGGGGGTGGAGGTGGGTGTTCGAATCAAGTAAGGGGGGGGGTGCAGACGATGAAGAAGAGAGTGATTGCCGCGCGACTCCTGGAGAAGAGAGAGCAAGAGTCGCTGAGGAAAAGTCGGTAATGACTCATTAGTCAAACCAGGCTTAAGAGCTTATATGAGCTCTGGTGGAAGGCGAAACCCCATTACTGATCCGGGCGGACGAAAAACGATAACAATTACAATCATGCCCGACGCCCCCCCAATAAGGGGGGTCTTGAGGGGGGATGCCTGGTCACGGATTGCCCGCTTTCCCAAAAGCGAGTCCTAATGGCAAGGTGAGGTTGAAGACTCCTCTTGTTGTCATTACCTGGAGTGCCGGTTCTTTCTCCAGTTTTAACTTGGCCCTCACCTCATCCCGTATTCTCCCGGACATTAGCGTCCATTGTGAAAGTCAAATGGGAGTTTGGAGGTTTCTTTTTCTTTTTCTGGATGGCATCAGTTCCCGACGCGAAAAGTTTCGTGGAAGATTGTCTGTCCCTCACGACATGGAATTTCTTTCACTCTCCTTATCTCTTCTGGTGGTGTTTTTGTTGCTTTTTTTTCTCTCTCTTTTCCTTTCTTGCTGGAGTCTCTTGATTTCGGAAGAGAAGTAAAAGAGAGGTGTTCTTCTTTTGCTGGAACTACTCCTGAAGAAGCACGTCCTTTGACTCTTCTGTCAAATCAATTTCTTCATCCCCCGCCTTTTAGTACCTCGGACCAATTGGAAAGGAAACATCTCGACTGATCGCTGTTTTGCCACGTGCCTGTTCTTTTTTTTTTTCTTTTCCTTTTTACGCTTTCATTTCTTAGAAGCCATGTCGTCCGACTCTTTTTCTCGAAATGAACCAGTTATTTGTGGGGTTAAAAAGTTGTACGGCAAAAATGCTTGAAACGATGTTGGTCGAGATTGTAGAAGCCAAATACTTTCGTGATCATAGTAATTTATCACGACGAGACTTCCATTTTTCTCCTTTTTTCAGAGGAAGAAATACCACTTCCTACAATGTTTGAAATTCTACGATGAGAGCTTGTCTTAAGTGTCTCTATCGTGTAAATATCATAAAAAAACTAGATTTGTGAATCGTGGTCAGAAATTCAGCTGAGCCAATTATAATAAAACGTTTGGTCATAATTCCTTACGCTGCGTCTGAAACCAATTCTTTTAATTTAAGCATTGCTAAATTAAAACCGCGTAGGAAAAATATGTATACGAAATCTACGTACAATTGAAGAAGTTGACTTTTTCAATATTCTTATAAACAAATAAGAAGTTTTTCCATGTGCCAGTTTTAATTTTTAGTTTTCTTGAGCTTGTGAACTGATGTGGCAGTACAAATCATAGGACTCAGCTTAAACATTTTATAATTTTACCTGCATTTTGTTTGAAGTGTTGTTAATTTATATGCTTTTGTTCGTAAATTTCTTGAATAAAATTAAACACAGCTGTGTTTGCTTATCTAAGATTAAATTTGAAAATAATTTTCGAACTTTCCATATTGATGCTAATAGAAAAAATTGTTTTAGATTTTTTTTTTAATACAGCAGTTTTATCATGTTGAGAATAATGTTTAAAACGTATACTGCTGTGTCTGTGTATGTTTTTTTTTTTTTTTTTTGTAATGAAATACAAAACTAACTCGGTGTAAAACACATGCTTTTGAATGATTCAAATTTATAATTTCATTATGTATTTAAAAATAAAAATATAACTGCTTTGCATTAAACTGTCTCCGAAAAGTATGTTCTGGCCTTAGATGTGTAGGATACTAAAAATTTTATTGTTTTTACTACATTTTTATCCTTTAAATATATTGGTTTTTCAAACATTCAGCACATTTTTAATTAAACTTTAAAATATATTCGCTCTTTGAAGGTACATTTTGAAAACCTAGAAATATAACGTTTAATCAGCTTTGTTACTTTCTATGTGATTTTTACATCAAGTACTCATATATTAATCGAAGTCGTTAAATTATCAGCAAGTGTATGGCTAGTTTTCGTCGTTTTGGTGGTAGGAAAAGGAAAATTTCCGATTTCCGGAGAAGGATATAACATCAAATCCCCGTCTGGATGCGCATCTGCTGCCAACTCATCTGAGAAGAAGCCCGAAAAAAAAAAAAAAAAAAGAGTTGTTTACTCCTTGGTCGGACAACGCTACATTAGGATTTAAATTTCTACGCCAGAAAAAAAAAGTACGTTGCACATGACACAAGTTTTCCCTTCACACTCAATTCAGTTCCCGAAGTCAAACATCATCCACATCACCATTTAGCCGTCTCTTTCAAAAGAAGTCAACAAATCGAAGCCACGCATCTCCAACCTCCCCAATCCCGCGGTTTTTTCCGAAACTCGATATCAGTACCTGCACTTAACCCACCCTCCCGCTTGGGCCACTCGAAGTTGTTCACTTTGTCCTGTCCTCCACCTGAGTAAACGCGACAAAGAAATTGACTGCCGTCGAGGCGGGCATGTTGACACAAGGTCCATCGAAAGCTGTGCCTCTTCCTATAAATAGTTTCTTGGGAGGTCTCTCCGCTTTTGGAGAGGACACGGTGTTTACCCCTCCCGTCATAGAGTGACAAGGAGTTTAGTGTTTGGAACATGGGACGACTGACACCTGGGCTTTTTAATGTGTCTTGCCTTTGCCTCGAAACTGGGCCGAAGTCGTAAATGGTTTGTCAGGGTGGAATCATCGAAATGCGTTATAGAATACACAGCAAAAAACATGTTGTTCTTAAAGTATAATACAGATAATTTCATAGTAAATTTACAGTAATAAACTGTAAAATTGCTAGTTTCAGTTTATTACTGTGCACTTGGCATTTTTAAACCGAAAACTCTGCTACCAGTATTATACTGTTGTTGTTACAGTTTAATACAGCTAATTTTATGGTAATAAACTGTAAAACTACTAATTTTAAAGTAAATCTAGTTTTACAAGTAATAAGCTGTAAAACTACTAATTTTACAGTAAATTTTACAGTAAGCTGCCTCTTCCTATAAATAGTTTCTTGGGAGGTCTCTCTGCTTTTGGAGAGGACGCGGTGTTTACCCCTCCCGTCATCATAGAGTGACAAGGAGTTTAGTGTTTGGAACATGGGACGACTGACACCTGGGCTTTTTAATGTGTCTTGCCTTTGCCTCGTAACTGGGCGTAAATGGTAAGTCGTAAATATTTTTGTCTGCGTGGTATCATCGAAATGTGTTATAGAATACATTGAAAAAAATAAGATATTTTTGAAGTATAATACAGCTAATTTTTTAGTAATTTTACAGTAACAAACTGTAAAATTGCTAATTTGCAGTTTATTACTGCGCAGTTTAGTTTTAAACTGGAACCTCTGTTGCCAGTATTATACTGTAAAAACAAGTTTATTTAGTTTAAGCAGAATTAGTTCATTTTGACTTAGATTCACAATTTACGTATTTTAAACTACTATACTCGCATTTTTAGTGTTGTGGTACTTGTTGGGATAAAACGGAAGAGAAATTCCCAAAGTATTGAACAGTTAACAAGTAGTGAGTAATCGCACTCAAGTCAGAGCTAAGGCTGAACTACAAGCAATATACCGACAACCTGGTTTTGACATCCAGAGACTGCAGTTGCTATGGACTCATCAGTCTGGAATAGTCAATAACCGAGATGAGACAAATGTCCTCTCATTGTAACTAAGATTGCCTTCACACTGGTGTGATAAATTAATTTTAGCAACTGTGTTAATTTCTAAGCCAGGCTGATGAGTCCATAACAGAGACGAAATTTGAGGCTGTGGGTATCATAACCGCACTGTTGGAATATTGGACACATTGCACAGTTGTCCAAATTTGGAAGCGGTGATTATGAAAACCATTTTTAATGAATGATTGTACTGGTTCCGTTGTCTATCTATTTAGGGTAACTTTGACACTTTTTGAGTTCCATCAGGTATGGGATGCAAAATAAATTATTTTCTATAAAAGTAGCGCAGCTTTGAACCAGAAATATTTATTCTAAACTTTCAAAAACTTCTCCCTTTGACTTCACAACATCATAAAGATTTTTGTCATTTATAATATTGCGTAGAATATTTTACATTGCAGGAACGGCGATTTCAATAACTTAAAAAATAGCTTCCAAGCAGGAGTTTTAAAGTTATTGAATGATGCAATTTACCGGCGTATAATATTGCCTGTCTATTTCTCTCTCTTTTTTTTTCAACGTAAAAAGTAGAAACTCTTAGATCATGGCTCCTGTGAATTTTGCGGCCTCTAATCCGGTCTTGCTGATTCATTATAGTCTATAAATGTCTCATGAATTCTTCTCCATTGAATACTACAGTCGAACCTTGCCAAAATGAACTCCAGGGGAGAGGGGACCTTTAAAATCAATTCATCTTTACCGCAGTTTATCTACACTTGACGAAGAATATACGACAAACCCTTGAGAGGATATCGTTAAAATATTTCGTCTGAGCAATAATTCGTTTTGAGCGTGCTCAAATTAACGAGGTTTGACTTATATTCAATTTACATAAACACACGCATTCACACGTTCCCACACTCATAAAGTCATAATATCATTAATTCAAACTAAAAGCTTCCTTTGACAACGACGTATTAATCTGTCCCAAGCCCCAAAGTTATACTTTCGCCTCCCTCTCTCCCCGGCATCTTTTAGTTCGGCAGTTATCTCCGATGGTGAATCCTTCTATCGTCGTCGGCTTCCTTGATGCTCTTTAGGGGTGGAGGCACCCTATACCCCACATATACGGAAACCAGGCAAAAGAGATAGGCACAGTTTTAATTTCGACCAGACACGCACATGGCCCGCTTGTACAAACGAGAAGCCCACCCTACAGATTGCCTAATCTGACCCCCCCCCGCCCCCCCATCCTTGCTGGGAATAATGTATTCCCACTCTCTTGTCGGCGCTTCTTTAAAAACTCTTTTTTGCGGGGTTTTCTGAGTCTCTTTTGTTGTCGAGATATCATCTTTTCCCTAATAACCTAGCTCGTATTTTGTATTGACCTTGTCCGTCGGCGATGATTATCTGCTATCGTATTCGATTTTCTGTCTTTTTCGCTTTTTTTCCCAAGTAGCTTTAGTTTATGTACGAATTCAATAAGAAGCGATTAACTCCAGCCTAATCTTCGGTGTTAAAAGCCATTTTTTTTCCTTTTGAGGATAATTTGAGCTTGTACTATTGAAAAGAAGTAGCAATAATAGAGTTTGTAAATGTTGGACGGAAGTTCCGTGGGCGAGTTAAGACGGCGCGGCGGTCCTATATTTCAGCTTGACTGTTGAAAGAGCTATCATTTCATAAATTTAAATCATTGCTGTTAACTAATCCCTTCTCCCAAGCGAGATGCTAAGTTCACAATTAGACTTAAACTATTAGTAATTCACATAAAACCTTACATTACGGGGATGCCACTACTGGAAAGAGAATACCGAAGGAGATTTTTAAAAATAAGGGATAGATTTTTTTTTTGTGTCTATGACTTAGCCGAACTAAATAACTCCATGGATTCTAAAACTGCTTTTGCGATTTGTTGGATGTTATCGTCATAAAGATCTACAAGTGACGGCAATACACCAATTTCTCTCAAGTTCGCACTGATTGCTGGACACTCAAAGATATGACAAGGTGTAAGCTGTGTATCTGAGCAATTACAACAGTTTCTATACACCCTTCTACCCTCTCCATCAATCTTCATGCCCCTGTGATTGAGATTCCGGTTCTCAGTCTGGTTATAGTTTTTGTGATTGATAGACTTGTATTTATTTCACAAAGCTGGTGTTTCACTTGAATTGATTTATCACTAAGTTTATATTTAGCTATTGCGTTTGCATCTTGGAGATAGACACTGTTGTTGATAGTATTAAGATCTCTGGACTCCTTGGCCTCATTATCAGCATATTCGTTGCCAGCTCTTTTGACATGTGCAGGTATCCTCTGAAGCGTACAGGTCTTGTTCATAGCTAGAGCCGCTATATAGACAGGCCGACGCATCAAGCTTAAGTTCAACCACTTTGGATCCAAACCATTTACTTTTACTTTCAATTTTTCATTGTTGCGGTGTAGGGTTACCAGAAAAAAGTTTTGGCACATAGCTAAGCTTTGCCAATTGCACGTGCCGCTAATAATTGCTCACAGCGAAAAATTACCAAAACGCGATTACTGGCCAAAAAAGACAAGCACTCAAACGATCAAACACGCGCTGGATCCAAAGTGGTGAAACTTAATCTTGATGCACCGGCTCGTCTATATAGGGGCCTTATTCATAGCTAAGGGATAGATGCAGCGCCTGATTGAGATTAAGTGATGCCCAGGTTATATTAACATTTGGTGGCACTGTCCCGAAAAGTAGTAGTTTTAGAAAGGGGGAGGAAATTTAGAAATGTGTCCCATTTTGGTGCCCCTAAAATCATAGGGCCCAGGTCTGCACCGGTAGATTCGTTCTTTAATCAGGGTCGAAATAGGTGTATTACTTTCGCTAAATGAAGTGAGATAATGAGATGGAAGTGAATTTGTTAAAGTTTTGAGTAAAACACCTGCTAAGCTCAAACCTTTAATATGGCTTTCATTGAGAAGTTTTTCAAAAACATCATGTACATCAGCACCTGCCAGGGCTACTATTACCATCTCTTGCCGCAAAACAGATGAGTGTCTTCGATTTGTGTCCTGACTAGTTATCTTCAAATGTTTGATTTCGGCTCTTACGCCCCTTTTCTTCTCGAATATATTGTGAGGAGCTGCATTAGGGATGAACCGACTGTTTTTCAGTTTTTAATTATGTTTATTGAGTATATAAGGACAAGGTTAGAGGTTCTTAATCATAAGCGACAGTACTCAAGTGTTTTGAATAAAAGAGTTCATATTGCCCTTAGTAAAAGCTCTCTATTTTGAGCTGGGAACATAAAAAATAAAAATGAACCACCAAGGAGAATAATAATGCAGGATATTGATAATACAGCAACGGGAACCATCTTATTGTTTTGTGCATACATAATTCGCTTGAATTGCAGTATGCATCGAACCACGGTTTCTGGAAATCCTCTTATTCGTATCTGGCCATCTGAATGATAATAATTTATGGCCACTTTCAATTAATCCATTAATCAAGAGGGATGCAAATGGTTGAGTTCTCAATCATTGGCGCGCAAAGAGTGGAAAGTTCCTGCCTCCACAGTGGCCTGGTCACGCGTTAAAGCATAACAGCCTCTCACTTGGGCAATAAAATTGGCACGGGAAAGGCCGAAGACGAAACGCAGCGGATGTGGGACTTAGCTTTTATTGTTTCTTGTTATTCCTCCCCTCGTCTTTATGCAGCAATAGAGCATGTAATACGACTTACTCCTTGTCATATTTGCTGGGGAGGGGCGAGGAACGATTTTTTTTTTATTTTGAAAAGAAGTACTTTGTGTCCTCCACGCTTGGAGGCCCTTTTTTAAACGCTGTCATATATCACCAAGCATTCCACAATCGCCGTCGCCGCTTGTTAAAGGTCCTTTGGATACAGGTCGTTGTTTCGGCCATTTTGTCACACAACTGGCTGTTGGTTAACACCATTGCGTTTCCACAACTGTGGAGTGCATTAATTCGATTCAATGATCGCGCCATTAAAACACCTGTTGGGAAATCGTAAGTAAGGTTTTCACCGAACCTCATTTTTTTTCGTTCATGGTGATATTTGCCATGGCGTCGGTACATCCATTGTTAAGAAGTAGCGTGATGCCGATTATATTTTAAGCTCAAACGCTGGTGTAGGTCGTTGCGAAACAAACAAAAATAGACAGTCCAATTTGAGCTTTTTAAACTGTTCATCATACACTTGGATGTAAGTGCATTTTTTGAAGTTTTGAGTAAAACGCGTCCAAACTTCAAACCATAGGTCGGCTGTCATTGAACAGTTATTCTATAGGTCATGCTGTTTAGTGCAACCCTTTTTACTTGTGAAACATGGTTACTACCATGTTTTGCCCTGAAAACAGATCAGAGGTTTTCCTACCATTTGTACTAGTTATATCCAAATATTAATTTTGGCATCAGCACCTCTTTGCTTCCAGGTGCTTCAGTTTTTCTCTGATAATTATCACTCCTTCCTCTGAAGAAACTTTTACTGCTTACTCTGACACATATTCGCAAATTTCTTTGCCAGTTTATTCTTAATACCATTGTTAATGCATACACAGGAAGTAAAGATAACATTTTACAATTTGAAATCGTAGTTATCAAGCGTGCCCCCTCTTCTAGAGCCCCTATGCAACAAAGACTTGACAATAAGAGCGCCCCAAAAAAGGAAAAAAATATCTCCTAAGAATGCTGATAATGAAATCCATGACCCCCGTAGTTAGACATTCCTGTGTAAGTTATCAACTTTGATAGTGTACGAACGTAATTTGGAGCAAACAAATTGCAAAATGTTGACACAAAAATGGCGCCGACATGTTGATTTTGTACCTGGAAAAATACTCTCTGCTCCCTGCAAGTGAAAGTATGCAGGTATGACTCGTGAATAACAGACGAGCTGTTTTCACGAAGCTGCTTGTAACCATGGTGATGAAGCTGCACGAGAAGGGTTTTGTTTGCTCCGACATTTTTTTTTCTTCTTTCCCTTGTTCTTTCATTTCTTGACAAAAAGAAAAGGGGCGGGTTTTGTTTTTATTTCGCTACTCCTTGTATACTTCACTCTGCTTTACCGATTTCCATGTTAGGAGTGAAAAGTGGTTTCCTCCAAGAAAAAAAAAATCCCTTTCTGGAACGGATACTGGTCATTTCTACCTGGCTTGCACGTTATCTAGATTGTGAAGTCTATTAAGGTTATAATTAGTGAAGGCTGGGACAGAATGCCATGTTATAATTCTATATCTTGCATTTTAGATGTTTCCTTGTCACGTTTTAAAAGCTTGGGATTAGTCAATTTCAAGGCTCGCTCATTACGTGCACTGACTGATTAATTTGTTCTCCATACTACCAGTCTTTGATACGATCAAATTATTTCGAACCAGGACTTCATTTGCGTGGGAGCTCTCAGGAGCTCAGCTCCTATATATGTGAGAATACATTGATTTCTCAAAGTCAGAGGGCTACATTTCCTCCCGACCCCCCTAAATGACTGACCTGATGACAAACACCCCTGAATACAATGTATATTAACAAAGGTAAAATCGAAAAACTTTGGTACAGTAATAAATATGAAATGTAAATAATTTTAAACGAAAATGTGAAACAAAAAGCGAAGCTTGAAATATTGACAATGTTGTGATTCACACTTTTACTCTGATCTACGTGAAATATTAACCATATTCTGCTTAACTTAATGCTTTGAGAAATCTACCTCAGCCGTAACAAAATCAATGCACGAAGTTTGCTAACTGGAATGCCTCATTATTGATTGCAAGAAGGTTTAGTATTACCTAATTGATTGAAATTTTAATCATACACTGTTTGTTCCCCCTCGTTAAGTTGAGGACAGTAAATACTTACGATTTCTAGAAGTCTAATAACTCCTAACTAGTTCATCCTAGCGTCGTTAATCTTTTGGATCCGGGTTGTTCATATAGAAATTTTTCTTTCGACCCAGGTAGTACGACATTTTAGCCACAGATTTCTATTCCATTGAAAAGAGAAGGTATAAACTGTCGTACCAGATGTATGAAACCTTGAAAAAATCCCCGGCTCCAAAGGGTTCGAGTGAAAATTTCAACCCCGTCCTCTAAACTAGAGGAGACTTATGGTACAACATGTGTACCGCCCGGTTCCTAAAGGTTTTAAAATAAGCAATTAACTTCAGACATCAAAAAAATATAATTTGTAATGCAGTTTTATACATATTTTTCTGTATGACAGCTTTTGAATACGGACCATTTTTTAATTGAAAAATAATCAGTTGCTGCTTTTGCAACATTTGTTGTATCATCTCTGAGTAGAAACTTTCATTTCTCTCAGCTGCACGAAATCTACTGTTTCGGGTGCAGATAATGGATATGGGTACTCTAGAGGTGTCATTAAAAAGCTTCCCATTATTTGTCACGCGCCTAATAGACCGGTAACTTTCCCTCACACCTGGTTAGCACTAAAAAGAATTAAATTCGGCGTTTTCCGAAATTCCTTCGAGGGATCAATCCACCCCGGGCCTGCATCTATATTCGGGTGTTATATTAATCCACTGACAGAGCGCGGTTTCCCTCCAGGGGCCATCGCAACTCGATACTTGTTGGTTAGATTTCGAAACCTGCACTCAAACAAAGTGTAATTGATGAGCTAATAACTTTCGCGGCCTCAAGTGTGGTGCCGAGTCATTTGTCAATCCGTGGTCAACGTCGCTGCCATTGGTCAACCTCACCTGTTCAGCCATCCGGTATAAATATTTCGCAAAATTTGCATTAATGGGCCCTCGCTCATTTATTCATTTCCCGCGGTTAATTTTCATAATGCGTTTACTCTGTCGCCCTGGGGAGGGTGGGAGACAACACCCTGTGGGTCGACCGATTTAAAAGGGCAGCGCCTGACTGTCTCCTCCCACGTGGAACTGACCCAGTCCCACGACGGACTGTCCGTTATCTGGTAACGGACCGTCCGTCATCTGTCTGGAAAGTAATGGCACTGGAGCTGAGCATGTCCTTTTTTTCCCCTCCCAGGTTTAAAACTAGGGGTGGGACTTTTATTTTTAGGTCTGGACGCTTGAGTTTAATTATTCAGCTATTTCGATAGAGCATCCGCCGAGAGAGGGATATTTATGAGCAGTTTTGGCGACGTCGTTGGCGTTATTTATGTGCCTGGTATGAAAATGAAGGACGACTATTTTTAATTGGCTGCTGCGGAAGGGCGTGCGTAACTGAGAGATGGCACGAGGCACAACTCTCCACTCGACCAGAAAACGATCTGGGCTCTCTGCTTGCCATGTTGGCGAGCTCGTGATAAATTATTGTGCTTCGCCATGAAAATTGCTCACTTATTGTAAGGCTCTCATTTTTTTCTTTTAAAAGAATTTGGCACAAAATATTGTTCTTTTTCTTCCCCCCTAAATGCAGGAAATTTTGCAAGGCGGAGAGTGCGTGTCTATTGTCAAGTCGTGTAAATTCTTCTCAAGTGCTAAGTACTTCGACCTATCAACAGATCATGTAATTTATTTTTATTAATCAGTGTGAATAGCATTCATACAATTTTACTGGAAAAATGATGGCTTAATGTACACTGTAGTGTACAGTAACAACAATAAAAATGAATAATGCATTAAAAAGAGGTTACGTTTGCAAATATTATTTAAAAAAATCCTTTCTCTTTTTTTACTAGTCATCTTTTTAAACCAATTAAAGGTCTGATGTGAAAGAAAGGAAAATACTTGTCCACTTGATCTGAGACTTAGAAAACGAAGTTTCTCTTTTTAAGGCATTTGTTCTAGTTTTTCCAAGCTAATTTTTTTTGGCTTCGTGTTATTGTAAATTATATCTTTTAATTTCTCTATCCGTTTTTTATTCGATTATTAAACTATCATCCTCAAAAAAGAAGAAAAGAATATTAAAAGTCAGATAAAAACTTCTTTTCTTAACTTTCTTCTTTTTATTTGAAGCATATTTCATGATTTCGGCTTCCTGAAAGAGAGGTCATATTCTGGCAATTCTCCAAGAAAGAATTACTTCAATTTAGCAATCGAATGGGAATAAAATATGCGTGGAGGATTCGAATGATCTGTCACGATTCCTCTATATTTCGGTGGAAGAACAAGCCTCTTCTTCTACCCCAGCGAAGGGGAAAAAGCCGACTTCTTCTGAAAAAGAGCCATTAAGTATTAATTGTCTTCTTGCGGTGAGGGAAAATTACCTTTGGGGGACGGTAGCGACATTTCCTGACTACGCATCGCATGTATATCGTAATGACAACGACATCTACGGGCGTGAATTGCGGAGGACCCACAGACAAATATATCCTACTAGATCCGGGAACGGAACTGCGAGTACAATAATCATTGGCAAAAAAGAAAATAACCACTGGATAAGTGGCGGCTTCAAAGTGCTTCTTCTGTCCGCATGACCCAGCAATTAACTCTCGGGCTCGACTCCATTTACCGGGTATTAAGACCCCCCCCCTCCCCCCAACCGCCGACAGATCGTCTCCCTCCCTATGTCCTATAGGTTTTAGAAATTACCTCCAGGCATCGTAGAACAGAGGTATAAATAGAGATGGATAATGACAATAATGAAGGATGAGGAGCATCGGCAAGAAGACGTGAAGGACAGATG
Source organism: Uloborus plumipes (assembly GCA_038373865.1). NCBI lineage: Eukaryota > Metazoa > Arthropoda > Arachnida > Araneae > Uloboridae > Uloborus > Uloborus plumipes. The sequence continues at coordinate 159,381 of JAXGGA010000511.1, read as the reverse complement.
AATAAAAACACACAAACCCGTGGTGACTATTTCAATTTGGACCCGACTCCTCGTCACCCTAATAGCCCATTGCTGTTGGCATCTGCCGTAATCTGCGGCGATGATCAGACTGCAAAACAGACAGAAGCACGTGGTTGGTTCTTCGGATGTGGTTTCGTCGTCGAGTGGACATCGTAATTACGGTAATAAGATCATGGCTACTGTATCGCGCGGTGGGGATTGGTCTCGGAGGTCTTTTCCCTTTTATGTAGCTTCTGCGTTACGCGACAATTTGTAAAACTGATGCCTCTTATTATGTTTCCCCCTTCCTGTTTTTGTTGCGTTTCCTTATGTTTTCCCCTTATTTTCAAGGAATCGTGGGACTCCGTCTGCTGGCTGTTTCGTTTTACCGAAGCATTTTTTTTAAACCAACATTACTTTGAAATCACCATGTATATCCTTAACCGGGACAACTTTGCCAAGTGGGACATGTTTGTAGGTTTTCGAAAACGATGATATATTTGTGCTCCCTAAGTTGCAAAACTAACCATTCGGTGCAGTAATGTTTTCATTGCACAAAATAAGATTTCGCTGATAGTCATTTCCGCGGGTTTTAAACCGAACTGTTTCAGCTGTTATTATTACGAGCAAAGATGTCTTACTTGGTAAAGTTGTCCCGCTTGATGGGAACGATTACGAAATTTCACTCTTTAGTTTTTCTCAATACTTTACGTACTGTATTTCTCTTTGATAGCAGATTGCAAAACAGACAGAACCACATAATTCTTCGCATGTGCCTCTAATTATGTTCTTGTTTTTGTTGCGTTTCCTTTTGTTTTTCCCTTATTTTCTTGGAGTTTGGAACGTTTTTGGTTGCTGAAATGTCAACCTCGTTTTTCTTATTTTTTAGTATCTTTTCTGTCAACTGTGATGTAAAAAGTTACATTGTACACAAAACTTCAATTAGGCAGATTTTTAGTTTTTCTTTGTCAACTGCGACTTTCAAATACCTATGTACAAAATTGCTGTTTGGCACCGAATTTTTCAATTTTACATAAAACATCTCAATTTTATTTTTTAACTAATGAAGAAATTATTTGCAACCCCGAACTACGTGTCTGAAATTATTATTTTTTCTATGTTTTGCTTGGATAGCATTGTTTTTATTAACTTTTATTGCATTTGCTCTGTCTTGAGTGGGTTGGTGGGATAAGCTTCTTAGCCATTTTCAAAAGCAAAAAATAACAACAACAACAACAAAAAACCCTAGTGAATATAAAGTTAACTTTATTAATGAATAAGCAAGTTCATTTCCTGACCGAACTTCAAGCAAACATAAATTTATGGGTTTTGGCGGTTGAAACTTTTCAAATAATATAGGTTTCTGGTGCTTTCATTAATTCGCATCATCACAAGCGATTTTTCTTTTTCTTTTCTTTTTTACCATATACTTATTTTACTTCTTTCACTCTTTTTCCCCCCTTATTGATGCAAGACATGTATTATTTCGGTAATTTACTTTTTAATCTTGCAAGTTGCTTTTGAATATTAGTTTGGCTCCTATAAACACAACTTGCAATTTTTGAGGTCTTTTAAATTCGTTACATTGCAGTTGGGAAATAATTGATGTTTTTCTGAAATATGTCAGTTGCAAAATTCTTCCCACCCCGTACATGAAGGGAAATCAAATTAGATAAGAAATTTCTGGACCCTGACATTTGCTTTTCACGTGGAAATGATAATTCCGACAGTTTTGGGCGTTGATCGAAAATTCTGTAACTGGAGGAAAGCAGATGTTGATTATAAAATGAAGACTGGCTAAAAATTGACCAGTTTATCTTTCATTACTGCTAGGAAACACTTGAAACTAATCTGTTTTCACTTAAAATTATTATGACATGCAAGATTAAAATAACTTTTAGTTCAAATGTTATTTTGCTCTTTAGTATCGTGTTGTAAATGCATGATTAACGAAATTGTTTTTTATTTGGAATAATATTTTCACTAAAGCTCCATGTTTTGTAATCGATGTCCTTTTTACCTGTGGACGTAAATTTTTTTAGGTATCACTTTTAAATCTCAAGTACATTTTTTTTAACATTTGGCTTTATAATAAAATTGCAAGAACCAGTGCCTCTCTCTCTTGGCATGATTACAAAGCAAGATTTCTATTCTTTGTTTCACACGAAAAAGAAAGAAAGAAAGAAAAAAAAAAAAAGAAAATAGAGCGACTGGGAGAAAAAAGACTGTTGTATACCAGCTCATTACATCATGCAATATATCAGACGTTAGTGTTTGGCAACTGTTTTTGAAGTTGTTGAAATTGCTCATCCTACATTGTAACATTTTGTAGTCTATGCAGTACACCATAAACAATAAAAGTCTTGTAATCTAAATTGCCCAAAATGACAAGATTACTTTGAAACAGGCTAATAATTCATTTTAAAAGCTTTAAATAATTACTATTTCTTAATTTTGGATAACTTAAGGAGTTTTTATTCCATTTTGCATCACCAAATACAATAAAACTACTAAAATATGAGTGTGCCAGTTTAAAAAACGGAAGTAATGCAGTGCAATTGCCAGGGAAAAAAATTCGCCAGGTGGATGTGGATAAAAAAAAAATTGGCGGAAAGGAAATCAGTTTTAGTCATTATACAGTCGACATTGATAAATTGAACCAACCACTTAAATGAACCAAATCGCCAAAAACGGAACAAAATCAAGTCTATTGAATTAAATTTTTTTTGAACAAATGTGATTCATATAAGCGGCGGCCACTGTGTATGGTTATTCAAAAGGGAACACTTTTTGCTCTCTGGGATAAATCCCCCCCCCCCCTCGATACGCCACTGAAGCAGAATCTCAGAGTTACCCCGAACGCCTGTACCCACACAAAACCAACATCGGCAGTCACCGCCTCGACGATTCCGATGTTTTGCATAGGATGTCACGTTCTATACTGTCTCCAAGCCCCCGCCCGAGATAACTGTTCATCGCGGTTCAAGGCCATGGGAATAAATGCGATAGAGTGTATCAAAAGTCCTCCCGTCTCTCATCGACAACTGATGGAGAGAGAGAGAGAGCCCAGTCTGTGTCGTCAGCACGTTTCTTGGTCGTCGCTGATGATGTCAACATGCTGGGTCAGCTGATGGAGGACGTTAATAATTTTGTCTAATTCCCAATCAAAATGGGGCCTTGCGCAACGGGTGCTTGAGGTTTGATTAAGGACAGGACTTAAGGTCCGATATTTGGGAGATAGAAAACGGTTTTTCTTTTCTTCGCTTGCTTTAAAGGCAGAGGTTTCGGATGGTGTTGTTTGCCTGTTTTTCACCTGAAAAATGTACGTTAAGCAGGTAATATGCAAATGTGTGTTTTTATGTGTTGATCCTCTTACGTGCTTAAGGGCAGCAAAAATAGTGGTCGCTAAAGATGCTTGAGGTTTGATTAAGGACAGGACTTAAGGTCCGATATTTGGGAGATATAGAGAACGGTTTTTCTCTTCTTCGCTTGCTTTAAAGGCAGAGGTTTCGGATGGTGTTGTTTGCCTGTTTTTCACCTGAAAAATGTACGTTAAGCAGGTAATATGCAAATATGTGCTTTTATGTGTTGATCCTCTTAAGTGCTAAATCGTAGCAAAAATAGTGGTCGCTAAAGGTGCTTGAGGTTTGATTAAGGACAGGACTTAAGGTCCGATGTTTGGGAGATATAGAGAACGGTTTTTCTCTTCTTCGTTTTCCTCGAAAGCAGAGGTTTCGGATGGTGTTGTGGGCAGTTTGGCACCTGAAAAATGTACGTTAAGCAGGTAATATGCAAATGTGTATTTTTATGTATCGATCTTCCTAGTGCTTAAGGGCAAAATAGTGGTCGCTAAAGTCAGCAGGGAGACAAAATGAGAAAAAAAAAAAAAAAAAGAAAGAAAGAAATTGCGGTGAAGAAATCATCTCTCAATCTCACCTTAATCGCCATTTAAAAAAATTAGTTAAAGGCCTTAGAGTGTACAAAAGGCATTTATTAATTGGCAAAATCGCTTCCACCAAAATCAAGAGGTAATCTTTTTGAACGAACTTATTATGTATACATTATTTTCCCTAATTAATATGTTTGGGATTATTAATTTTATCAAATTAAAAAAAGATATATATTGTTCAGTACTTTGAGTTTTTTATTATTATTAAGTGGCCACTATTTCAAAAAAGTAATTACTATTAATACAGTTCTCAACATTCATAGATGTTAAGTTAATTTAATTTCAGGTGCAAAATTAATTTGGCGGGGAGGTGAGATTTCTTAGATTGGCATTTTTTTTTCTGCTAAACTTTTTTTCATAATTACTTTTTTACTTCATTTTGTCAGCTTTGTAGTATCATTATAACTTATTTTGCTGTGAATTTTTCATACTCTTACTATCGGCTACTGGTTTTTTTTTTCCAAATTTCGCCCTTGATTTTTGAAGATGAAATTTATTCTTGTTCTGAATTGAAAAAACCCCGATTTGAACATATTAGTCGAGTATTATTTTATCTGGTGTTTCAAAACGATTTAGAATGATTTTTATGCAAGGGTGTAGAAACATGTATTTTAAAAACAAATATAGAATAAAAAGAAACAAAAACGTGTTTGTGGCAAAATCTACACACATAAATTTCTTAGTGGAACAGTGGAATGACCCTAAAAAGTTGCGGATAAAATAAAGTTAAAGTGTAAATATGAATCAAATTTTAGGCAGAAAAAGTGCTTATCTGTGAGAAATGTCATGTCTCCTCCAAATTAATTTTAATATTGTAATAAAGAGTATGAAAAATTCTCAGCAAAATACGTTGTAATGATACTAAAAAATTGATAAAATAAAGTAAAAGTGAATATGAAAAAAAGTTTAGCAGAAAAAAGTGCCAATCTAAAAAATCTCACTTCCCCTCCAAATTAATTTTATACCTGAAATTAAATTAACATCTATGAATGTTGATAATTAAAAAAAAATCACTTCCCTTTAGCTTATTACACCATTTATATTCAAATTTCTTTTTGTTTCCATAGTCGTTTATTACTTCAAATGGCTAAATTCATTATCTGCATGTAGTATGTTTGTCCCTGACATTTCCTTAAAACCACACCCAAAATTCTCTTAGCTCTTCCGGATGACATTTTTGCTCAATGGCTCTGGACTTTTAAATGCATTTGCTGTTAAGAACAAACAAACGGCTACTAATGTTTCAAAGTTTAAACGGGAACTAAATATTCTATGAGCATGTGCCGTCAACTTTTCTTTCGTTTAAGAGCTACTTAATATGTTGATGATAAGTCGCAATAAAGTTGATATGTTAACAGTGTGTAACGATCGACTTGTGGTCAAATTTCCTTCAGTTGCGATAGAGTTCTTGATTGTAAGAGGTAAAAGAGAAAGGGAATATTTCTATTCAAAAACCACTGATTTGTCAGCTTTGTTATTAAAAACACCATCGAAATGTAGTAAAAACTAACATGTAAATAATTTGATATATTGAATTTCTGCCATTGTTTTACGTTGTCCTTTTCTTTTTCTTAAATGCACATTCAGGCAATTCCACCGTTACGGACGAAGCAAGGGCCGTGGTGGCCCGATCGGTAAGATCGGTAAGGCATCGGACTCGTGTCCGAAAGGACCCGGGTTCGATCCCAGCCGATCAAAGATCCACCGTCTTGATTAATGGTGACTGAGAGGCGTTAAAAATGTCGTGGTCACAAAGTCCTCCAAGTGAAACGATACCTCTGGGGGTGCTAGGGCCTATGGTTTGCTCGACCCTAGGTTCTGGTTCAAAATTAAGAACAGAGCGCTCTTCAGGGCCCTATCCCGGTTAAACCACTAAGCTGGTAGGTACGGGGGACCCTGGAGGGTGAAATGAAATGAAATGAAATACGGACGAAGCAATCAAACTTGAAACATTTTTGTTATTTTTTGTAATCCAAGGAATCTGCGCTGAAATTTAGGATAGCATAAATGTCATCAAGTTATGCAAGAGAGAGAAAACAAAGTGTAGACTTTAATCGAACTAATTATTCGTGTTTAAAGTTTGATTGTTACGTCTGTAACGGTGGATTTGCTCATTAGTGTTAAGGCACGACGAGGAAGGGGAATAATACTCTAATAATATATCACTAATAATACTCTAATAATATACTCGAATAAGGGAATAATAGTTCCCCTCTTATAAGGTTGAAAATCAGACCTTATAAAAGTCTGATCAGACTTCTTATAAGGACTGATTTTCAAATTGCCAATCATACCACGATAATCTAATTAATATCCTTGTAAGGACTATTATGATCAAACTGTTTTTATTCCTTTGAGGAGGACACTGTGCTTAGCCTAGTGGTTTAAAGATGATAAAAACTACCAATAACAAAGCATTTTCTTTACTGGATCAAGGCCTTTCTGAAAATAAAACATATATTAATATCAAAAGCTGACGACATAAAGAGGAACAGAAAACCCAATATTAAGACAAAAAGTGAGACATTACACCAAAACGATCCACTCTGCAGTCACCTGGCCGTTAGAAGCAGAGGATTCTGGAATCAGAGGTGGGGAGTGGATGAGTACCAACAACCACTCTCTTTTGTTCTTTGGGAGGTGAAATAGCAAGAACGTGACCATCCGGGCACGCACGCAGACGGGCCAACACGAAGGGCCCCAGGAGGCATGGGCCCCACCGATATCCTCCCTGTTTTCGGTCTTCCTCATTTGTTCGAAGCGATTGGCTCGTTCGATAGGGATGATATAGGGTAGAGATGTCGTAGAAAGATTCCTTGGATGTCGTCTGAAAAGAAGATGGTAATTAGTGTGTGTGGAACCTTTCATTGGGTAGGGAAGTGTAAGAAAGTTTTGATGGGTTTGAATTTGTTTAGCTAGGAGAATGTATCAATGGTTGGAATTTTAATTGTGATTTTTTTCCTTCTTTTTTTTTTTTTTTTTTCATTTTTTGTTTTTTTAGTTGGTGTCCTTGGACACACCAGATAGAGTGATTGTCCCATCTTGCCTGGAAAAGCTTCAAGTTGTAGCCACAAAAAATTGTTGAGAGACTTTAAAATACAAAATTATCGTTTTTACATGGGGTTTGTGCGTTTCTGGGGAAAAAAGAAAAAATTAGGATCAAATTTCGTAATTAAAAAAAAAAAAATACTTTTGGTTTTAAATGCTCCTGTCTCAAACTTGATTTTCTTTGCTCTTAGAATTTTTTTTCCCTGTTGGTATTTTCTTTTTTTTTTAACTTTACAACCAAGTTTTTTACATTAACCATTTGGATAAAACTATTTTCGAGAAATTTGTTAACAGAAATAAAAATAACTTCTAAACGTTTCATTACAGCACCACAAATAATTAGCTATAATGTCATCGTGCTGCTCCAGTCGTAGAACCTCTGAGAATACCACTGTTTGATGTCCCCTTTTGAAAAGTCGTTGATGTTATTGTTAATGTTTTTCAATGAAGAGATATTGATTGACATTGATATAATGACGTTGCGACGTGACATATGCACGTTATGATTTGTATAACCTAATTTAAATACGTGAGACAAACCATTTACTGATAATGCGGAAAAATGCTTTAACCTACCTTTTTTTTTTTTTTTGCGAATCTTGTTTCATCTGACAAAGACAAAACTAGATAATTGAAGTTTGCTTTCCGGATTTCATCTTTTGTCTGGAAGGAGACTGACTATCTTCTTCCGGTACAATTACCAGGAATCGTTTCGGCTGCGGAGTTTAGCTGTATCTTGCCGCACCTCTTGCTAATACGATAATAGCGGGGTACGTTTCACAAGACCGCTACTTAAAAATTAGAATTTCACATTCCGGTATTCCTTCAGTTATCTTTTTCTCCTAAGAGATGATTGTAAATGTGTTTCATCGAAAGGCGTTATCATCAAAGCCTCTATAATTACATTTGTTTTGCCTCTATTGCTAAAATGGTTGTTCAGCCCTTGATTGATATTGTTTTCTTGCCCAAGGCGGTCTTTTCCCATTCTTTTCTTTTTATATTTTGTTAGCTAAAGGTGAGGATTTCCTTGCTTAACGCTTTTATATACATGGGTACTTTTATGGAACATTATCTGTAAACTAAGCACAAAATTGAAGCGTAATATTATGACAAAAGCGCATTGAGAATAACTTGTTTATTACTTAGAAATTGCACCATTTATAATTAACGAAATCTACTGGATTGGAAGCACAGCTTTATCTGTAAAAAAGAAACGCAGGTAACTGGTACTGGCAAACGATTTGAATATCAGTAAAAGCTAATAAAATGCGTCAGCAAACTTTGTTATCAGCTAAAAGAAAAAGTTAAATTTAAGGTGAAAGAATAAATCATTCCCTATAAAAGTCGTATATTGGCAAAAAAAAGAGACTCTTTATCCAGTTACTAGCTCAATTGCTCAAAAAGAGTTTCGAAGAAAAAACGCTGCGACGTATGTCACAATTCGTAAAAAAATCTGAAAACTATTTCTTAGGGCGAAAACTACTTAGATTTCTTTTTGAAAAATATTTTATTTTAGTGAGCGAAAGATTTGCATTGATTTTTTGAGATATAACTGTCTGGTAGTATGATCTTGTATTTTTTACTTTTAGCTTCTTATTTTCAAGCATTTCTAAGGGCTAATTTGGATTTTATACAACCGATAATCTAATGTCGGTCATTCTTACAGTATTTTTGGATTTCTTAAACTTGATGCTTGTGGGTACCTTGGTGTCCAAAAGGCTTCAAAACTGGTATTTTGAAACTGCTTCAAGGGGAAAATGTTTAGACTAAGACTAAACATACAAATGTAAAAATGTCTTTCATTTACGCGTGTAATTTTGCAAATGAAAGAAATTCCGCTGCAGTGTAGTTGACTATTTCAGAATCTGTAGAATCATAGACTTGGACATCGTCTAGCTACTCTGAAATAGTACATTAAAAAGAGAAACTTCAAGAAAGTTTCCACAGATACCGATCAAAAGAAACCTAATAAAACATATTACAGAGCATTTTACTGTCCACTATAAAAATTGGCACAGAAACCTACAACTACGAAAAGACTTGATAACGCCAACCAACTTTAACCCTTTTTGTTGCCATTTGAGAGACCCTCTTCGCTTCTCTCTCTCAACCAACAAACACTCTTAACCCAGACAGAATGTGTGCATAATTATCGCCGGACGTGGTCCCGATTTAATTACCGGGCTCGCAAAGATTAATCTGGGAGGGGGCGCGGGAGGGGGGAGGCATTTGCATGGCTCCACACTGGGAAGGGCCACACCTTATGGAAAATCGCGTCGGGCCAAGAGTGGGTGATTTGGACACAAACGCGCCCCGCATACTGATGACCAGTCCGAGGAATGCGATCTTGACTATTAGGCGCAGGCGGGGTCCATTGCTTCGACGAAAATCGTCTGATATATGGGGTAGGGGAATAGCTCTGACACCCCCTTCTTGCCGCGTGTCGTCTTTCGTGTCCACCCACTCATGCTGGTTGCGTTTGTTTTGCTCTTTCTTTTCTTTTTTTTTTTTGGCTACCCCTTCTCTTAATGTATTAGATTTTGTTGAATATTTTGCTTTTAATTTCATTTGTTAGAGGAGATGCTTCTATATCAAGGTTACAAAGAGGAAAATATTTTTCATTCCTTTTCTTTTTTATTTTCCGAATGTTTTAATTTTCTTTTCCCCTTATATATTTGCACCCGTTTCTTTTCTTTTCTGCCAATGCATTATTGCATTTTATTAAATATTTTACCTTAAGTTTCATGTTTCAGAAGTTGTCTCTATATTGATGTTTTATGAAGAAAATTGTTGTTTCCCCTTTCTTTCTTGAATATTCAATTTCCCTTTCACGCTTGCTCTTTTCCTCCCTCCTGTTTCTCTTAGCAATATTTTATTTTGTTAACTTATTTTACCTTTTATATCATATGTTTAAAAAAATGCCTCCATATCAAATTTTTAATGCAGAAGAATATTTCTTTCTTTTTTGAGTGTTTGATTTTAAGTTTTCTCTTAGTGTTTTTTTCCGTTTCTTTTATTAGTGCAATATTACATTTTGTTAAATATTTTGCTTCAACTCATGTGTATCAGAAGATGCCTGCATATCAAGGTTTCACAAAGAAAAAGATTTATTTACTTTTCTTTCTTTCTTGGATGTTTGGTTTTGCTTTTCTCTTAGCTCCCCCTCCTCGCTTTTTTTTTTTTTTTTGCCTTTCTTGCCCATTTGTCAATGCAATATTAATTTTTTTTGTATATTTTATTTTAATTAGGCTTGTTTCTGAAGATGCGTCTTTATAAAGTTGTTGTGGAGATTTTTCTTTTTCGTTTTCCTAGTAAACGCTTTGCTAATTCTTTTAAAAAGTCGATTTTTGCTGTTGGGTTTTGGTTTTGGATCCACCATTGGCTTCCCTAAAAGTTTTCCCTTTTAGTTCTAGATTACTCTTTGCAATCACGATTTTCTTGAGGATCCAGTTCAATTGTGTACTCAAAACAAAAAATAACTCTGAAAAATCCTTAAACTTTTCTTTTTTGTACCGCTTTTTGTTGATTTGTTGAAAAATCTAGTAACCTTCTTAGCTAAAATCTAAAATTTTTCAACATCAGAAAAACCAGTAAGTTAACAACTGCAAGTACCTTTTTCGCTTAAAACAAAACACCTGCCTGTGAAATGTCTCCATTCCAAAGACTAGCATGCAACAAATCCACCAAGCTGTCCTCTGAGCAATTTTTCTCCGTTCCTTCAGACGTATCCATTTCTGAAGCGGTTACTTCTACCATGGTGTCACATGAAGAGTCGATGACTGATGACGGGCCGGTGTGATCGCGGCCTTGCACAACTCGACGACCGATTTCTGTCGACTTTTGTGACAGGTTCCTGACTGTCGCAGATCAGATTTCTCCTCTGAGAAAGCTGAAAATTGTTTTATGTCGTTACTATAAGTGACGCTGCCGAATGGGTTGTTTTGTTTTCGCATTTGACGTTTCCTGATGAAATTTAAGAAATGTAGAGTGTCATATGTAAATCTTGTTGTTTTATGATCTATATTTTATAGATATTTTATAAACAACTGAAGAGGCGTTGAGTTCGATATAAAGTTTAATGAAAGTTATGATATAAACAATGATAGATATATATCATATTGACAGATATAAGGTTAATTGCTTACCTTTGGTAGAGAGCAGCAATATTGTGGTTGGAATGGATTACAAGTTGCCAGTGACGCAGTATGCGTTGTGTTGATTTGCATTACATGAAGAAGCCTTTCAATCGCTTTGCGATTGACATCTATAGAACATAAAAGAATAAACAATAAGTTCGCGTTTCTACATACAAAAATAATCCAACAAATCTTATTTCAAAATTCTTTATGGTTTAAGAAGAAGGTATCATTAATTATAAGGAGCTATAGCTGATTAATTTTTGGCAACTGAAATATCAGGGAATAAATGTCTAAAAAAAGCTTAAAAATAAATGAGTTGTTTAGTTATATGAAAGTAAATAAATTGTTTCTAATTGTCGTAAAAAAATGTTTTTGATTGTCGTAAAAAGAAAGAAAGAAATTGTTTTAACTTTCAAAATTTGCATCAATTGTTGATGCAACTTCAATTATGTTAGAGGCTTGGTTCTCTGCATGAATTTTATGAAGTATGTTATGAGTTACTAAATCACAAAATCTGAATTAACTTCGTAGTAAGAAATTTTCGAAGTTTAATTGCATATAAAGAAGCAGAGTCCGTGGTATTTATGAATTAATTGTTTATGCAATAAACAAGCATTCAACATATTTGGAATTTTTGTAGGGTATTTTGTGCAACAATTCATACCTCTGTTATCTTAGAATTGCCCAGGAGCATTTCATTTTCAAAACCAACTTTTATGTTTGTTGAATCTTTTTCATGCGGAGCTTTATACCTTTCGCTTGATTAGGATAAACCCACCTTATTTGTTAAATTAAACATATAAAAAAGAAAATTTTCTTTGGAAAGTTGTCGTTTTAATGATGATTAAGAAATAGTCGGTAATAAATGACATGTTAAGTTTTGATTGCTTCCTTGCGGCATATGTTCCCCTCTGGATTATAAACTGATGGTGAGGACTTTTAGATCAAATTCCTTTTATTTTATGCAACACGTTTTTACGATTCCCCACTAAATACTACTTATAATCCGGCAAAATTAACCATCGCTGCCATCTGGCAATTTTTTTAATACTATTTTAATGTCAAGCTGATTACAATGAAGCCTCTTTATTTTCGAGGTCCTCATAATGGACTGTTGCCAAGTAAAAAAAAGAAAATATTGCATGTCGTTTAAAAAATGATAATAAAAAAGAAAATTTGCTGCAAAAGATTGTCACGATTTCTTCGGGGAGGTATTAATGTGCTAAAATTTTATAGTTATTTCTTTCGCTGTATTCTTTTCTTGTATATTAATTGGCAACTGAAGGCTATTAAAAGATTTGTTGTCGAGTACAAAGCTATAAACCGTGTTCAACACAATTAAGACAGGAATTCGCAAAATGGCGAAATGAATGATTCTTTTGTGTTTGTCGTCATAGCTGACAGCCCAAACCCAAGTCTGACCAACCGCTTTTAGATAACTTATTAACTGAAATGGCATAAACTAAATAAAAAAAATTTTTTCTTTGTAAATTATTTTTTTAATAAAATTTCGTTTCAGCTCCTTTTATTTATTCTTTAAATCTCGCTGAAAATTATTTTTGAGAATCCATCAGAACAATGCGGGTATAATTTACGCTTATAAAATATTCGCAACTTTAATTTATCTCCTTTTTTTCCTTTTTTGAAATTCTGACCATTGCTTTATTTTTAATTTCAATTAATTATGGCAAAAAACTTATTGGTAAATATTTGGTAAAATGTCTGTACATGTCAAAGTGTAATTTTTCAAAATTATATTTTTTATTTTGTAAATGCATCGTGGCAGCATACTTTTCATTACCCGATCAACCCTGGACTTAACAATAATCAATTCTGATTTTTTTGCTTCATTTTTTATGTCTCCGAAAAAAGCAAATAATGCACTTTTTTTCCTTACAACATGACCATCGTTAATCTTCAAATTATAGCAGTCGTCCATTTTTAAAAACACATTCATTAGTTATTTTTTTGCATTAATTGTGCTTTAAAAGCATTTATAAATATAGTGTCAATTTTTAAACTTTCGTATTTAAGTGAACTTTACTTTGTTGACAAACAATTTAAAATGTTAAAATATCGATTTTGTTTTAGATTCATTAGATCATAAATTTCTTAACCTTCAAATAACAAGACATTTTATTTAAAAAAAAAGGAAAAAAAAACTTTTAACTTCATAATTGGCATTTCATTTTCTTGTGCGTTGTGTTTTTAAAAGCTTTTATTTACACAAATTCTGTCTTTGAGTGAGATTGGATAGGATCAGCTTGTGAATCGTTGCCAAAAAAGAAGTAAATAATAGTAAAAATATAATTAACTGTCAATAAATTTAAAATTTTAATTTAACAGCGGAACTTACACAAACATGTAATTATGGATTTTGCGCTTCTGAAATTCTTCAAACTGAGAAAATAATTCCTGGGAGGATTTGAATCGAGACTTCCTCGATTCAAGTCATCAATTTAAAATCTTTTCTAATTCCATTATATTTTTAATTGATTGTTTTCTAAAACTTTGTTGCGGGAAAGTAATTTTGTTACAAAATAATTATTGTGAAAAAAAAATTTAAATTTAACTATACTGTTCAGTCATTGGATATTTCACATACAGCATATTCATATTACACCCGTCCACCCTTTTTTTATTTAAAGGACATTATTTATATGTCAAGTGATGCGTGGAACTTTACATTATGTGATGATCAAACAACTGACGTAAACTTTCTTTTTATTTTGTTAAATAAATTTAACTTGTTTCAAATTTTAATATGTATTAGCTAACAGCTAAAGCAGCATTTGCCAAGCGCATTTTTATACATAAGCTCACCTTTGAGCAGTTAAAAGTAAAAAGTTGAGAACAATTTAAAACGGAATAACTTTATTGAAAAAAAAATCATAACTTCAATTCGTAATTTCTAAGACATGCATCTTTTTCATTACTGCATCTATTATAATTTGAATGCAATGAAAATATTCACTATATTACATGAAAATGAAAAGCTAATCTCCGTCGTCTCCAGCTCTGTTGAAACTTAAAATAAATTCCGTTATCATATTTGGACAAATGACAATAGTTGAGACTTCCCGCGGAGAGAACATTCCCATTAATTTAACCAGCTAAACGGAATATACACAGGTGAAGAGAAAAGTTGCTGTCGCTGTGAATAATAGACAATGGTAACTGGAAAAGTATGATGTCTCTATGACATTCTAGGGTTCTGAAACATTTGACAACTTATTCCACTTCAATATTGACCTGCATCAAATAATAAAAATCAAGTTCCATTGTTCCATGCTTGGAGGAAGAGAAAAGACATTTTATTAAAATGTAGGAAACAGGCAATTCACAGAAAAACATATCTCCGAGTCTCTAATTCTACAGAAACTTAAAACAAAGTCCGTTAATGAAATTGGACAACTGACAATAGTTGAGATTTTTCGCGGAGAGAGCATTACCATCACCAATTTAACCAGCTAAACGGAATACACTCAGGTGAAGAGATAAGTCGCTGTCGTTATGTGGATGTCCCTATGACATTCTAGGATTCTGAAAGATTTGACACCAACTTATTTCATTCCAATATTTACCTGCATCAAATAAAAAAAATCAAGTTCCATTGTTCCATTCTCGAAGCTAGAAATATGATGAAGAAAAAATTAATTTTATTAAAATGTAGGAAACAGGCAACTCACATAAAAGCAAATCTCTGTCGCCTCCAGTTGTGCACAGGAACTTAAAACAAATTCCGTTATCATATTTGGACAAATGACAATAGTTGAGACTTCCCGCGGAGAGAGCATTCCCATCAATTTAACCAGCTAAACGGGTGAAGAGAAAAGTTGCTGTCGCTGTGGGTAATAGACAAAAGTAACTGAAAAGTATGATGTCCTTTTGTCCTTATGACACATTCTAAGGTTCTGAAACATTTGACACCAACTTATTCCGCTACAATATTGACCTGCATCAAATAATAAAAATCAAGTTCCATTGTTCCATTCTCTAAGGAAGAAACATAAGGAAGAAAAAGAAGATTTTATTAAAATGTAGGAAACAGGCAACTCACAGAAAATCAGACCTCTGTCGCCTCCAGTTGTGCAGGAACTTAAAACAAATTCCGTTATCATATTTGGACAAATGACAATAGTTGAGACTTCCCGCGGAGAGAGCATTCCCATCAATTTAACCAGCTAAACGGAATACACTCAGGTGAAGAGAAAAGTTGCTGTCGCTGTGGATAATAGACAAAGGTATAACTGGGGAAGAACGAACTATTTCGCGTGACCGAATATTTTGCTCGACCCCCCTGCCGTTCAATATGTAAACACGACAGACGACCGCTGGCATGTGTGTGTGTGTGTGTACATAGAAGAACAAAATAGGGAGAATAAAAAAAGTGGAGTGAAAAGTATGGGAGGAATAAAGGGGAAGAAAAAAGAAAATACCGGGGCACACGCGAAGTAGCGTGACCAAGGGGCGTGGGTGGGGAATCCGCCCCCGCCGTGGGAATTATCCATTCTAAGTGGCGTCTAGAATGGGCTTTTGATTTCATTTGCTTTTTTTTTTTTTTTTTGCTGAAGATGTCAGATGTAGTTGAACAGAAATATTGCGAACAAAGACAGTGCATATGCTATTTGGGTAAGGCTTCAAGAATATTTTGATGTTTTTGATTGTGATTGTGTTTATTTTGCTCGCTTTTGGAGATGTATATTGTAATTTAAACGGAGTACGAGAAGAACGGTGTCTTTTTTGTTAAAACTCTTTTTTATTTTACTTTATTTTTTTTTTCTTCTTTTCGTCTCCTTCATCTGGTTTTTCTTTGACGCTAATATTTTTTGGTACTTTCATACGATAGTAATTGCAGTCTTCATATTTTTCGATAGCAGTCACACTCACAGTGAGCAATTTATTAGTTTAGAGCAAATTAAAAATTAATAAATTTTATGAAGTAAATTCATGATACGTTTAGTTTGTTAGTTTATATGATGCATGTTTCTCATTACTGCATCGATTTTAAATGGAAATCAGCTCACTTAGGACGGAAGAGATATGCAATGAAAATTATATATCCTTCCTTCCTAGGCAAAGCTCTAGATTTGCGGTCGCCAGTCACCAAAAGTGGTTACCATGCGTTTCTTTATTGGTTTGAAACCATATACATTAGTAAAATATTTTCGGTTGTTGTTTGGTTGTGTCTTTAGATTAAAAAAAATACATTTATTGAACTTTTGTTTATTGCTTTTTTAGAGTTTCATAATCTCTTATATTACTGATGGAGAATAAGTTATTTATTAATTTAATTATTATTATTATTATTATTTCTTTTTTTGCTCTCAGAACATAATACGTTTTTCAAAATGGCGACCAAAAGTGCAAAAAGTGGCTACCATTTTTTTGTGACTTTGGTCATCAGTAGCTGCTATTCAGAATTCCTAGGCTAGAGCTTTATTCCTAGGCTACCAAACATGAATGCAAAAACGTTTCTCGTTTGCACAAGACTTCATTGCATTGATTTATATATCAACACACTGCATAAGACCGGAATTCCCACATTTCCCCAGATGCCATGTAAATCTTCCGTCGCTGATTGTAATTGATATATGCAATGATACTACAGAAATAAAACCCCTCGCGGCCGCAATTCACAAAATAAGCAAATATCGATTCTGTCGCTGACATACCGCGTTAAAAGAAAAAAACAAAACGCAACAAGCCTCGCCCGCTGTGGACTGACATGTTGTATTAAGCGAGAGAATTTACTTGCCTCCCGAGATATCGGCTGCAGGATTAAAAGTGGAAGGTAATAACACCACGGCGGACACCACCGTTCGGTTGACCGCTGGACACTGCAGTGGAGGTACTACACCCATAACTTGGCCTGTAATCGGAAATTGGGGATGGAAGAGTGAAAGTGGGATGAGTCCACATTTTTTTTCTCTTCAATGTTTGGTTGTTTAAAAATTATATCTAGGGATCATTCTAATCTGCTATATCGGTAGGCTTGTCATTTCTAAAAATTTACAGGTTGGGACGGAAATTGTGTGTTTTACCCAAACTAAATTTTTTTAGCAGGCTGGAAATTAAAATTATGAAAGAAGTTCTGGTTGACCTCCAGGGGCGACCCTGCTTACAGGGTGCCAAAGGGTATATGTACTCGATGTTTATTGTATCGGAAAAAAAAACCCACCCACATGACATATGGGTCAATACATCGATTTCTCCAAGGCCGGGAGGGGGGAGAAGGATAACTGCTTCTTCCTGACCCTCCAAATGACTTGCCTGTACATCAAGTTTATCAAAAAAAAAAAGAACTAGCCCACCCAGAATTACTTTCTAGAGTTTTTTTTTTAATCAAAGCAGTCCTTACATGTGTATAAATTACTGTACTAGGATTGGCATCAATGGTAAAACCCAAATCCCTGGGAGGAGGGGGCCCTTTGTTTTGCCACTTTGCACTTGCGCAAACATAATTTATATTCTGAAGGATTTTTTCTTAAACTTCTTTCTTCAATCTTAACATGAATATAGATATAGACTACCGTATAAGAATTGGCAATGATCTTCGACCATGGGTTCTGGGAGTTCTTTGACCTTCATTAAACTCTCAACATTATTTACAATGCATAAAATATTCTTTCAATATATCAGAATTTTACACATCATAAATAATTTTGAGATCTTTTTTTTTTTTTAATTAGAATATGTTTATAGATTATAAATTAATTAAAAATTTAAGCAGTATTTTTTAAATAATCAAACGCATTTTATTTCAAATACTTAACTTATTTAAATTTGAGGGAGCAAAATGTATTAATTGGTGCACGTCCTTCACAAGAAGGAAATGGTTTTAGTTTTCTGTTCAGGTCGTGTTTTGTAAAAAATAGGAAAATTGTCATCACTTAAAAACCTTCTTTCTGTTGAAAAGTATCAACATCATTTCATAGGAACCCACTAGCATCTTATTGCGAAAGTTGTCAGGTAAAAAGCAGATTGATTCGTTAAAAATAAATAATAGGTAGCATTAGTATTAATCTATGAGTTAACATGATACATATCTTTGACTTGGAAGACTATTTCACACTTTATAGGTTTTTTGCGCGTGTAAAAAATTGAATTCCACGGGAACCCATTGCTATCATTACCATGAAGATTTGCAAGACAAAATTGATATTTTTAGAACTTCAAAAAATAATAACTAAAAAATTTTAAAAAGTATTTTGAGAGCATTAAATTGATTTTTCTGTCTTACTTTTTTTTCATATTTTAAAGATTTAAACTTAAATTTTGTGTGTCGTTTTAATGATCAAGCGAGAGAGAGAGAGAGAGAGAGAGAGAGAGAGAGAGAGAATGAAACCAATTTAAGCTCTGTACTACTGTCAAATTTAAGCACTTTTTGAATTTTCAACTCAAAAAACTAAGAATCGAAAATGTTTTGATTATTTTACTGACCTTACACGCAGTTATCATTGAGCCCAAAAAGATATTTTTTGAAAAGTCAAGGTTCATGTGATCCTATTGAATTGATACATCGATATTAGAATAACTACTTATTCTTACATCGATTTCAACTTGGCTCCAGTTTCCTTTGTCCAAAACTCGCAGAAACTTTTCGATCTGTATATTCATGGGGGAGAACAAAAGCTTTAAGTTTGGCCTTAACATAGTATTGAATTAGAATAGCAAATTCTTACACTGAAAAAAAATGAACTTTCTTTTACAGTATAATACTGGCAGTCGAGGTTCCAATTTAAAACTGTAAAATAAACTGTAATAAACTGCAAAACTAGCAATTTTAGTTTCTCACTGTAAAGCTAGCAAGTTTACAGTTTATTGCCGTAAAATTTTACTGTATTATACTGTAAAAGTAACAGTATAATAGTGGCAACAGAGGTTCCAGTTTAAAAGTGTAAAATGCATGGCAATAAACTGTCAAATTAGCAATTTTACACTTTAGTACTGTAAAATTAGCAATTTTTAGTTTATTACCATAAAATTAACTGTATTATACTGTAAAAACAACGTTCATTTTTTAGTGTAGTGGCAATCTCTCGTGTTGACAAAATACCACCAGATTGCTTTTGACCACCGCATACTTGATCCAGTTTGCTACGAAGTCCTCCGATTCATTCCACTGTCGGTTATTTTTTTCCCCGGTCACTCCGGATATTGGGGCTACATATATGGCCCCTCGGAGGGCTCTTTTGGGGCCGGGCCCCATCAGCACGTCCATTCCCTCGTCGGTCATAACCCCCATCTCGCTGGACGCTGGCTGTGTCCTTGTTCTCTGAGCAAGGCTCTACAATCTAATAGAAAAACAAGGGAAAGAGGGAAACCGGGAACGGGACCTTTATGGGGCGAAATGGAAACCCCGTTAACTACGTCAGGAAAATGAAAGATCCTCTGACCGAATAAGTCCCTGGGGCCTCGACTTAATCCCACACGTCACCAGTCCGGGCAGGTACCTGCTCTAGGTTCTAGGGTTTTGGTATGATTGTGTTGTTAGCTTTTGACTGTTGTAAATGCGTTGGTATCGGGAAAGGTCGTAATTTTCCTGACAATGTAATTTTATTCTTGTAAACGCTATTTTTTTATATAAATTATCTATTGTTTGCAACAGCAATGTGTTTTCTTAATTTCCGCTCGCATTGTATTGGTTAGGTTCAGTAATGAATTGTTTACGTCGATGAAAATGAAGTATTTTTCAGTATCATGCATTCTGCATCAAATTGTTTGGTGTATTTAGCAAATTTGACGGTGTATTTAAAGTTCGGTAAAATTTGAATGGGTCGCTGAAAAAAACGTCCATTGTTCAATTTTTGAACAAAACGATAATATGTATGTTTGCTTACCGATAAAATGACGATTTCAAACGGAAATACATTTTAAAAATAATGTTTAATAAAATAGTATTTAATCGCAAATATTAGATTAGTTAAAATTATTTTTTATGTCATAAAATGAATGAATAAAAGCCATGGAGCAAACATTTTATCAAAAAGTTGTCCGTTTTACCAGTTTACATTTCTTTGGGTTGAAGTAATAAATCAGAAGTTGTTTATTTTATTTTTTTCAACAATGTGTTTACATTAATGATGCGATTAATTTCTTTGAAATAAAATAATGTTGTGCTTTAATCTCCTTGATATTTGTGTAGCGATTTCTTCACTGTTGTCATATTATGACCAAACCTGAAGTATTTTTTTGCATTAAGGAAGGTTTACGTTGGTGGGTGGTTCTAAGTCCATTAACACAGTTATATGTGCATGAATGTTTAATCCGTACCTCAGTTTTCTATCTGACGCATAATGCACCAAAAAATCGCAACTTTACTCAACTGCTGTACTTTCTGTCCTTCAAAACTGTTTCAAATGAAATACTTTTTTACTCAGTAAGTTACATATATTCCATGTTATATGAAAATGAAATATTTATAACTAATTTCAGTGCAGTAAAATGTAAACAGACAAAACTTTCATGAACTGTCACGCATTTTCTGCAGTTAAACTTTAGATCAAGTGACATTATTTTCGCCATCTTTAAAACACAGAAGAGTCTTTTTTTTCCTCGCATATTAAAACGAATTACAATAATTTGCTTTCAATTTTCACTTTAAATTTAGATTACCACAGGTAAAAGAAATAATAATCCTAGCATTACGTGTCCTAGTCATTAATTCTAGTCATTACAGCCGTTATCCTTTTGAGGACGTGAGAAAAGTAGACGCCTCTGGTAATCATAAAAATTAGACGACGTCTAGCTGATGACTGCGCGTCTCTGGGACATCCTACTCCCTTCCAAACCTGCTTGACAACCAAATGTCATTTCTTCGGAATGTCAACGAGTCGGAATATCTCTTACCTCCTTTCATCTGCCATCGTGGGAACTTGGACATGCTGTTTCAGAACGTCGTATCCTTCACCTGACGTCCTACTTTTTTAGTCTACCCCGTTGTAGTTTAAATTTATGCTCGTCAAATTAATAATAATAATCAATTTGTCGGAATGCTTTATTTGTCATGAGAATTAACTAAACTAATACATCATTTAAGAACATCGTATCCTTTGAATCCAAGGACAACTACCGTAAGGGACTTTTTTCATCTGGCGTTTTGGTTCGAAGCAGCATGGAATCACTAGTCTGTAATCTTGGAAAATGAAACTGAATTCGTTTCTGATAAATTGAAAGATTTTTTTCAATCAAGTATTAAAGGTGTTCACTTGATGTTTCTAAAAGTTGTAATGTTACACACAATTCAGTTTACCTTTTCATATTTTTTATTCGTATTAAATATCAAATTAAACATTATGTGATGTTTTAAAGACTTCGTGGAAATGTGCTTATATTTACGGTCTGCACCATTATTTTTTAAGAGTTATTTTTTATTTTTCTTGTTTGCAAGAGTAAAATTTTTTTCTGTTATTCAGATATTAAACTAGTGACTTTTCTAAGAGGAAAAATTTAGAGATGAACTAACTCTATTTGCATTTGAAAGTTCAATCTTTTGCTAAATTTGATAAAAATTACTCAAAGTAACTGAAATAATACATTTTCAAATACGTCAAAAAGCTTCAAAGTTCTAAGCTATCGTAGAGTCAAAATGTCGTATTTGTCTTTGACGTTAAAGAGAGAGAGAGAGATAAAGAGAGACATAAAGAGAGCTAGGGACAACAAACAGAATAAAATACCGTGCATTTTCTTCTGTCGTCAAACCATTGAAACTATGCTGAAGCTGACGTATCCTTCAAGTGAAATAGTATTACTTTAAAGTTCATTTCACATCAAAGATAAAGCTGGTGATCAAAAAGAAAAGAGAGGGAGGGGGGGGAGCCAGAGACTATGTACTAATGCCGTGAGAACTCGATACCATATTCCAAAATGTCGTGCCCAATTTATAAATAGTTCACACCGCCATAAATAAAATTTGATAGCAACCAAAGAAAAAAAAAGGCATACTTATAGGCAGTCATCTGTTTTGAAAAATGTGACATCACATCCTTTATGGTTTACGCAAATCCCATTTTATGGTGGCGCGACTCAGCAAAGAAAAATTTGTTGGCGACACAAAGACTTAGAAGAAGAAAAAAAAGAAGTCCTTTAATGCCGCACGCTTCTTTGCATGATGGAACGGTGGACACACAGCGAGTTTGTGGTAATTTGGCGGCGCTTGATAACATCGTGCCACTGGAACAGAAGCAGAAAGTGTCACGCACCTTCACTTACGCAGACAGGGGGGATGAGCAAGGTGACGCGTTCTTTCCCCGCGAGACATCCGGGTTGGACAGGAATAATAGTTGCCACTGTTATGTGACTCTTGACACGCCCCCTTCTCATCTTAGATTGCATCTTCTTCTCCGCTAAACTCTTGGAAAGTTTTTTTTTTGCATCGCAGTTGTCTTGTTAGGAGACAATGTAAAGACATAGTCCAGCTTCAGGTTTCACTCCTGGTACACCCACGGCAGACTAATATGCAATTGTTTTTCCTAGGATCAGCAACCACATGATTGCTTTGGAAAGAGAAATCGTTTTGCAGGTAGGCCGTGTGTGTGTGTGTGTGTGGGGTACACAGTGTAACTGCGACTTAACGAAGGTCATTGAATTAACATTTGCTTTGATTCAATGAAGTGAAATAAACTATTTGTTATCTGAGTTTAATTAATCAGATAAAAATGTTTTGAACAGAATGTAAACCGAAACGCAAGGGCAGATCCAGAAATGTTCCAAGGTAGGGGCGATTGATTGTTTTTTTCTACTTGCTCCATTTTTTTGCCATATATCCTGGTTAACACATGTTTATTACAAATTATTCGGTCTTCAGATCAGAGCCCCGAATCCCAACTATTTCCTCCAAAATCATTGAAGTTCATCTAAAATCACACTTATAACGTTATAAAATTACTGTGGATTCATAGCAAGAGCTAATTGGAAAATAATGCATCGGTATTAAAGTAATAAAGGCATATTTGAAAAACGCCGCTGAAAACTAAACAGGAGGAAAGAGGCATTTCATAGTTAGGCAAAATGAAATGCTGATGTTTACTGATTCATAAAAGTGATAACTCAGTAAAGAAAAAGAGTCTTTACTGCAACACATGTCAATCTTGTTTTATGTTGTAAAAGACTTGTTCGTAATTGATCGCTTCTTTTTATAGATCGAATTTCCTTAATAGAACAAAAAATATCCATTTTTCTATTTTAAAAGTTAATTTTAATGTGAAACATTGTATAAAATCTTTTGCTCAATAAAAACGTAACCGTTGTTTGTTACAATTTTTTAATTAAATGTTGCTAATAGTCCACTTCTGACATTTAAATTTGTTGTAATTTATGTTTGAAAGTTACTTTTGTTTTTCTTTCTCTCCATATTAGATAAGGAAATAATATTATGCAATTTTTCAAAAGGAAGAAAAAAGAGAGGGGGTGAAAGAGAGAGAGGTAAAATCCTC
This sequence comes from Uloborus plumipes, assembly GCA_038373865.1. Lineage (NCBI taxonomy): Eukaryota > Metazoa > Arthropoda > Arachnida > Araneae > Uloboridae > Uloborus > Uloborus plumipes. Next base: position 135,808 of record JAXGGA010000511.1, on the reverse strand, counting down.
CTTTTTTTTGTATCGAGGACAAGTGCGGATCCAGAAATGTTCCAAGGGAGGGGCGATTGCGTTTTTTTTTTCACTTGCCCCCCCCCCCCCCTTCTTTAACCACATATCCTGGTTAACACATGTTTATTACTAATATTTCGGTCTCCAATTTCGAAAAAATTCCAGATCAGGGCCCCGAGTCCCAACCACTTCTCATAGTATCATCGAAGATCATCTAAAATTGCCTTTTTCAAACTTCAAAGTCGAAAAACTGCTGGAGAAGAGTCCCTCAAGGGAGGGGCGATCGCCCCATCGCCCCTTCCTTGCATCCGCCCCTGATCGAGGACATTGCAATACGCAGCCCGGTATTGTTTTAAAATTAAAGAAATCAAAATCAGTTAGACGCTCGCTCGTAACACTTTTCTTAAAGTTTTAATTTTACCAATTTAGTATTTTCAAGGCATTTCAATAGATAATTCAAACTGAGCTGAAAACAAAGAAAAAAACGTAAGAATACATTCCGAAAACAAAGGATGCTGGAAAATCCCAAAAGTGATCTTAAACCTAGGGTGTGCTCCTGTAAAGAACGTTGTAGTTGACTAAAATTATAGTAAAACTACGTGAATGTAATAAGTAAAATCCTATAACTCAATAATGCTCGAGTTTCGAAGCGATAGTTTCAAAAGTATTAAAATATACGGCATTAATATGGGTAAGCACATTGTCAAAATAAAACATTCAGAAGTCACGTACTTCATGAACTTTCTTTTTTTTCTCATAAAAGATAGTAAATCTGGTTTCGTGATGTATATCTTTGAACACTCCGTAATAAATTTTCAAAATGCATAAAAAAATGTCTTGAAAATCTTTGAAAGGCCAAACTATAATCGGTTCAAGAACAGTTAATTATGTTTGTAAAAAAAAGTGAGAAATTTAAACTAAAAGTAAACCATAAACTGTTTTGAATGTACCTGAAAAGTGTTCGAATGTCTATGACTGAACCCCCAAAAACGCCGCAATAAGTTTTCAAACAGCAGTAAAAAATATCTCTAAATTCTATCGGCCAATAAATCAGCAAATAGTTAAAATAATAGGTATGTAAGGAATATTTGACATTTATATCACTAAGAGCGCACTCCAAAGGGTTTGAATGTACCAAATGGAATAGTCCGAAGAGTGTTCGAGTTTCTAAACGACACCTACAGAAAACGCTGCAATAAATTTTCGAAAGGCCAACCAAAAGTACCTCTAAAAATCTTCCTAAGGCCAAAAGCGATGCTCAGTCAACTCCGGATTCGTGACGACTGTCGTGTGTTTGCGTGAAGGGTGTTGTCCTTTCGTCCCAAGATTACCGCTCCATAATTAGTGGTGGCAGTGGGGTAATTAAAGACTGCCTCATATTTAATTAAGCGACCCATAATGAGCATGCCAGCTTTATCGCCGCAATCCTTCTTCGTCTTGGCCTCGGGGTCGATACTGGGACTCCAACGCCGGGGTGAGAAGGGGGGGAGGGGGGAGGGGGAGGGTTTTGTAATAATTGTGCTTTGTTTCTCGGAGCAGAGTTGATGCTTCGCTTTGATAGCAACCTGATCTTGCTGGAGAAAATGTCTGGTCTTTTTTTTTGAAGGAATGCACCTGCGGAGGAGGAGGGAGAATTGCTTACTTTTAATTTGTGCAATTTATTTTTGTTTTCTTTTTAGTGTCTTTGAAGTTATAAACTGACAGATCGGATCTTAATCTGTAATGAATTTCTACAAGCCGCAAACGAGACCAGAGGCTCTCTGAACTTGAATGGAGGGGGGGTGGGGTAATCCTCAGATTACTAAATGGAACTAAAAATTTTGCCGAGTGATAAAATACTGATATTCAATGTACATCAAATGAAAACTTTTTAAACATACACTTTCTATTTGTTGATTTTTGTTGCTAGTTTCAAAAAAAAATTAGTGGGCTATTCCAGAAAAAATTAGACATTTTGATCTGCACGTAACAGCTCTTTACATATTTTATTTTAGAAGTGATATTTAAAAAAATATATTCAAATTGAAAGCTTTGGAATGATATATAGAGTTGTCACGCATAGGACAAAATATCTGCTTTTCCAGCAGTGCCCTCTTCCAGATCTAACCCACTCTTCCCACTTTTCCTCTGCCACCAACTGCCTCCGTCAAAGTGAAAACCTCGTAATGGGGTCGGTCAGGAATCCCATCTCGATGACTCCGATCGGGTGAAACAGATATCAACAAGACCTTCGTCACCCCCTAATCCTCCGAGCTCTGGGTGTCACTGCCAATCCATAGTCAGGCCCGCTACTATCCGGCAGATAGGATGGGGACGTCAATGCTCGTCGCCTCAATCGGCGACATCTAACCGGATTACACAGCTCCCCCATCCCCCTACCATCCTCTGCCGATGACAAAGCTAATCGGCTACATGCTCGGGAAGGAGAGGGTTCGGGAAAAACTTGCAAGGGTTTCTTTTTCTGATAAGTTTTACGTTGAGTAGTGGAATTGAGTTTTTTTTTTTTTTTGGTTTTGGTGTTTTAGGATTGCGATGTATTCTAAAAATTGTTATGATGCCTGATGTAATCAAGAAATTCTTTTGTGTTGCATCTAAATGATTGTTTTAAGGTGGTGTGAGATCTTAGGTGGATGGAGTTCTTCTCAACTGTGAAATCATTTTCACGATTGATGAAACCAATAGGAGTTATCTTCGAAGTGAGCCCAAGTGAAATATTGTGAGAAATTTCAAAATTTAAGTTTGAAAATATCAAAATCTTTATTTAAAGTGAATAGTTTTAAACCTTTTTTGAGCGGGGCCGGGTCCCTCGGCTCCCTTCTTCAAATTCCCCCTTTCATGAATCATTCTTTTTTTTGCGTCAAACTTACGTTGTAACTTACATAGCTTTTGGGAGTGTAGTAATTAATGTCTTTCCAATTTTAATTCCATTCCCATGATTGCTGAATCATTTCTTTTTAAGTACAAAATCTACGCAAAATGTAAAAAACTTTGACTCTCTAATTAGCATGCGAAAAAAAGACAAGCAGTAACTCAAGAAACCTTTCAAAACAAAGTGCAAAGCGATTGTGCTAAGAGGTTAGGTGGAGTTTTATCTCTTTCAGATTTCTTTTCGCTTTGGTTCCGCTAAGACCAAGGGCTGCTGGTGAAAATATAGTAGCTCAAGAGTTATAAAAAAAAGGGAGGAGTATAAAAAAAATTGAGTGCCAGGGGTGGGGCGGGACCATCAAAGGGACCGCTTCTTTCCGACGACACAGGCCGATTATCGGGTCTTGTAAGGGATGTCATAATTTGTTGTCGATCCTTCTGCTCTGGGCATCTGCTGGCAAGAGATAAAGCAACGCGACCCGGTCGTTGGATACTTACCGCTTTAACCCCCGCTCGGGCTTATCTCTCTCCACGGTGGGAGGGAGGGCAGAAAAAAAAGTGAAGATATGTATGTATATGCAATAAAAAAAAAGTGCTCTGTGGCCCCGGCATCTCCGCTGCCACCTCAGCGACACCGATTCGAGTCGAGATAAGCCTTCTCCAGATAGATTCTCCCCGACCCCACACTTGCTCGCCTGTGTCGCGCGGTCTCGGAGATTTCGGGATGGATGGGGACGAGACGCAAAGTGAAAACGGAAGTTGCCCACTTTCGATTTCGACGAGTTGCTGCGTCGAGTCGTCAGATTCGTTAGTGCTTCGTTGAATGTCTGTCTACTGCTGTCATCTATTTCAAGGAAGTTTTACTGTCACTGTTGAAAATTGAAGGGCTTGCTGCAAAATGGAGGTAGCTCCATTTTCAATGTCTTCAAAATGTCTGTCTATTAGAACTTAAAATAAAGGTCACCTTTTTTGTTCTAATATTTTAAAAAATCCTCTTGTATACTTCCCAGTACAGTTATACAAGAGGATCCATAAAACTTAAAGAAACTTTTAGAATGTGATTTTCTGCTATAAGCCTTAATGCAGACATTTAGAAGACATTGAAAATAGAGCTACCTCCTTTTTGCAGCAAACCCTTCAATTCAGGAAAATTTTTATTTAGCCACATTACTGTAAAATAGAGTGTTCACAGTGTAGAAAATGTTTGCACCAAATTGTATCAGAATAAGAAAGCGATTGCAGAGCGAATTGGTACACCACTTAACTTATGGTGTGATTGATTTAATTCCCCAATTTCTTTCTTTCTTCCAAACCCATTGGAGGTGCTAGACAACTCATCTGTAAATGAAAGGAACTCAGGTTCGAACCCCACCGCTTGCATCTCGTTGTTTCACTCAGTGCAACTAGACACGCGTTCTTCTTTTTCTGAAGTTTCGTTTTACAGCTTAGTAACATATTGTAAAAATTACTGCCAACATGAATACCAGTACTTTTTACCTTAAGATTTTAGGGAAATGTTTGATAGAGCACTAAACAGAAGTGTGGTGGGACATCCGAGTATGCCGTTCAGTTGACCTTAAGAAAGATGTGACCTTATTGTAAAGGATTCAGAGAGTTGCTGCTGGAGTTGTCTTCAAATTTCAAATGTTACTAAATTTATAAGGTTTAGGAAAATAAAGGCTTAATCCATTCATATGCCACAAATACTGAAATGAAAGATGTTGGTTTGTTAAATTCATAGCATAAGTCGGAATAAATGTCTTTTCGTAACTATATAAATTCCAAGCTAATCTTGAAATTAGGAAAAACTCTAATTTCAATATGGCTGCTGATATCTGAAACGCTTTGTCGGAAGCTGCGTCGTTACTTGTAATGTAATGAGGGATACTTTTAAGAAGGTAAGGACTTTATCTCGATCGGGGATTAATTTGACTCAGACGAACTAGAGTTAACCCAAATTATGTTCCTGGTCGTTTCTTTTGCATTTCTCTTTGCCGTACTCTCGTAAGTATTTCTTTTCTACTTTTGCTCATTTTTTTTCTTCTTGTGTCGTACTGGAAATTAAAACATAATTGAAAAAATAACATTCGCAATTAAATATAATGATTTGGTTTGATTCTGTTAAAGGATTCTGAAGAAGTCATATTACACAGAGTACTTTTCACATGTTGACTACTCTGTAATAATTGGGAATTATTCGTACTCTAATTGAAGGGGCACGTGGATAACGGTGATATGGTGACTATTTTTAAAAAACTTACTTTTTACCATGGATGAAGGTAATAAGGTAATATTTTTTTGAAAGCTTTTTCTAGAAATTAAAAAAAAATGTCACATATTACCGTTATTCACTTGCCCCTTCAATTGTGCTTGTGAGTTAACACAATTGAACACACAATAATTTGAATTTGTGTAAATCGGCGAAATTCAAATGTCACATATCACCTTTATCCACTTGCCCCTTCAATTGCCTTTAGCAAGTTAATTTGCACAATTTGATTTTTTTTCTTTATCTACGACGGTTGTTACGTAAGACAGATATAATGTATTTTAATTGCATAGTAATAAAAAAAATCATTGCCTTGTCTCTTTGTTCTTTTGATTGCAAAATAACTTCAAGATTAAATTCACGAAAAATAAAATGCATATGCCGGATTTTTTTCGAATTTTTCTTTTTTCCCCATCCCCCTAAGATTTAATCGCTCCCCCGGGAAGAATGGATTTTGACACTCTAGTTTTTACGTCCTTTTTTTCTCCCCTTCACTCCTCTCCGACACTTCGATAAAAAAAATCGTCTGACGACGACGTCACCCAAGGGTGGACGAAGTCGCTCTAGCGTTGCGGTTATCCGTACTTCACAGACGATCTGCTGGGAATCCTCTCCGGGGAGGTGCAGTCCCACATCGCTGCTATAAGCACGCAACGGAGCTTTTTTTTTTTATTTATCGTTTTTTAATTTATTTTGAATTTTTTTTTTATTTATTTTTTTTCTTTAAGCGTGGAGATTTCTTTATCTCTTTGAGTCAATTTATTTGTAGTGTTATCCGTTTTCCGAGGAAGGTGGATAGTGGGGATGTTTGAAGCGTTTTCTTTTTATGTCGAGCATTTCAGAGTTAGGGGAAAATAGTTCTTTTTTTTTTCTTCAGAAAAACATTGTTTGAAGCAGTATTGTCTAATAGTTTTATTGAAATGCTGCTTCCGTTTCTGACGTTCACTTTCAAACCAGGGACGTCATTTCGAAATTTTCCAAGGGGGGGAGGCAAAAGGTGCATACATAATGTAAAATTTTCCAAAAAGTGGCAAAAAACACGCTCACTTATATGTCAATGCATTGATTTCCCAAAGTCGGAGGGGGGGGGGATTGACCCCCCCCCCGCTCCCTAAATGACGGGCCTGTTTCAAACATAAAAACTACTGGTGCATAAACTTTAATTATTTGTATTACTTTGTGTTAAGTGTTTTATGACCTTTTTATGCAGGAAAAGTGAGTTTTCCCAAAGCATGCTTTTTAGCTACTTTTTATTGATCATTAGATCCTAGAAAAGGCTAAGATCCGACTTAGCTTACATCGTGCTCTTTACACAATTCTGCTTAGCTACTTTTGATTAAATATTATTTAAATAATAATACCTTCTGTGAAAACAAAAAAGGATGAATAAAAGGTCCTTAGTTCATCCTGTATCTCATGTTATTCCAAATAAATCATTTGTACATTTTTGAAGAATTCTTATTTACTACTACAGTGAAATCCCACTGCAACAAACTTCAAAGAATCGCAAACTTTGTTCGTTGTAACCTGAATTTCGTTGTAATGGAGTTTTACGCAATTTAATGTAACTTAAATTGGGACTAAAAATTTATTTCTTTGAAACAGGTATTTTGTTATGTTGATATTCGTATTAAGAAACGGCATTTCACTGTACATTTTTATTATTTTTTTCGTTTCATATCCTTAATTACTTCTTCAGCCCAAAAAAGTCATAGTCAAAAGTCATAGAAGACTTTTTTAGTACAAATAACATCAAAGTTCTTGAACCAAAATTGAAATGTTTTTGAGTGTACATGTACAATGTAACATGCAAGCAGTTTATGGAATATATGCAGGGACTTCATTTGAGGTTTTTCCAGGGGGGGGGGGGGCAAAGGGTGAAAACACAATGCAATTTCATCGGAAAACAGCAAAAACCACGCCCACTTATATGCAAATACATTAATTTCTCAAAGCCAGGGGGGGGGGGCAATTGACCCCCCCCCCTGCCCCCCTAAATGACGGGCCTGAATATATGATAGACTTGCATCGTGCATAAACTGCAAACAAACAAAAAAAATTCTTTCATGTGTGCTTTCTTTATTTCTATAATTCGTGATTTGTTTCAATGTTTCATAGTCACAATTTTTATTTCAGGCTATCCGCTGTACTGCACCTAACTGTACCTGTGACTGCTTTTCCCCCTTGAAAGCTCAAATACGCATCTGTGATGGTTGTGGACATGGATGGGTTAGTCACGGTAAGTTCATGTGTTCTTTTTACTGCATCAAAACAACAAAAGTTTTTTCGGCATAGAAACGTTAAATGACGTTTTTCATAAGAAAGCTGTTAGAAGTTTAAGGGAGTGAAATGAATGGTTATAAGTTCGTATTTAATTGAAATTTTGTGGCAGGTAACGTAACAAGTATTCATAAAAATATTATATTCAAATAATTAATAAAGAAAAGGGTTTCAGTTTTAGCTTTGAGGAACATTAAGCTTAATTTTGAGGTCGAATATTCAGCTTGTTTATATAGAACCCAATTTTAAATAAACCACTTCCCTTCATTTTGCTGGGAAGCAGTTTAATGAAAAACTTGGAAAAATAATTTTTGTTGATATAGTAAATCCAAAAATCTGTTCAATACCAAGGTTTCTCGGTAGTTTTGTGCTTTGAGGAACATTAAGTATATTTTTCAGCATTAATGTTCAGATTGTTTAGATGAAAACCCAATTTGAAATGAGCCTCTTCCATTTATTTTACACGAAAACAGCTTGTAGGGTATCTGATAAAACAATTTTTGTTTTTCAGGTAAATCTAAACAAATACTGACCATTAAATCATACAAATAGTGTAATAATGAAAGAAGTTGAAATAGTTAGAATACGAAAGAGCTCATTGAGATCTTTTTTAACGAAAAAAATATTTGCTCTCATGCCCTCGTTATTGAGACATAGTCTTCAAGTCTGCCTTTTTTTTTTTAAGCGCCAGTTTTAAAAACTTGGTGAGGAATTGAAAGTGTCCCGCGCACATTTTACATATGGAAGGACTTCCTTCTGCAAAGCGTGTGAAAGGTGTCTTCCGTCTCTTACTGAAACTCACTAAGTTTTTTTTTAACAGCACTTCAAGATTTTATATTTCAATGACAGGGACAAGAGCGCAAATAATTTATGCGTCCAGAAACATATTTTACAATGTTCTTTTGATTGCTACTTATTTAATGTTTTTTACTTCCTTTTACGTACGGTCTAAATTTTGATTTTGCTCACCCCTGTAAGAATGTTGACTAGTTTTTTCGACTTGTCAGCACGTGCATATGTACCTACTAACACATGACCAGCCAAAAAATCCTTTTCAACCACCCCCGAGCTCATTACGACGAGTTTTTTCGTGACGTCTGTATGTACGTATGTATGTGCGTATGTATGTATGTCCATAACTCAAAAGCTATTTGACGTAGAAGTTTCTTGTTTGGTATGCAGGCTCTGAGGAGGGTCTAGTTGTGCACCTCCCCTTTTGGTTGCATTCAAATGTTCCCAAGGGGGTGTTTTACCCCCTTTTTGGGTAAATCTGTTAATTTCAATGCAGGCTTGTGTGAAATGAATTGGCGCGACTACTTGGCGATATATCGCCAACCTTTTGGCCGCCAAGTCTTTAACGCCAACTTGACGACATAGCGCCAAGTTGGCGACGAATTTTGCGCAAAAAATATTTTTTTTAATTTGGGTTCAATTTGGCGCTATTGGCGATATTTTGCGAAAATTCCACTGAATGATGTTAAAATCTGTGATATTTAGAAAATCAATCATTGTACAACATATTTTGCATTGTTTCGTGGCAGACTAGGGGTGTAAATATTTGAATTGTTATCTTGCTCCTTCCAAGCACTTTTTTAACACTTAAATCTTCTACTAAGAAATTTAGTGTGTGTTTAAGTAGTGTGATGGGGTTCATACCAGATTTTTTTTTCATGAATTAATGGTATCAGAATCACAGTTTATCTATAATTTTGAACTTTGAGACACGTCGAGTTTTATTACGTATCAAAATTCTCGCTGCATTTGAAATTAATTAATAACAAAGCGCCATTAAGTCAGTCTGGATGCCAAAGTTTGGAGAGTTAGAGTCGTTTCGGACCCTACGGCATCTTCCGTTTTAATTTCTGGCACATCAGAATTCGGATGACGCGAATAATAAGATATTCGCCGATCGTAAAAAGGGCAGAAAGAAATAAAGATAGACATTTATTATGCTTCCTTTTGGAGGGCAAATCCCGAAGCTGGAAGTTTACGATCCATTGGCACTTGGATTACGAAAAAAAAATGTTAAAAAAAACATACTTTGATGTCACTTTGGCCTTTGATTTCATTGGTAAGTCATAACGGCTAATTCTGGAAATGGTGAAATATTTTTTTATTAATACCATTAAAGAAAAGTCCAAATTTTGTGTATATTCTGTTAAATCTCTTTTCAGGAATGAAAAGTATTATTTTTTATATTGTCTGGGGATGGAAGGTTTGTTTACAAAAAAGGAAAAAAAAGACGATATTACTAAGGATTCACATCGTAATTCTTACGGTTTTGCACAACCGACTCAGATGCCAGTTTAAAACCAGAAATTTTAAAGATTAAAATTTGATTGAAGTGTAGATTTTTAGCACGCGTTAGACGGAAAATCAATATAGAAGTTTTGTACTGAGAATTAAAAAAAAAAAAAAAAATCTAGGTCAGGAACACGTGAAATATTGTTTGCTTCTGTAATGCGAAGCGGCAGCTTTAACTGAAAAGTTTTTCTTTATGTCGATTGGGAGTTTTGTTTGCCTTGTTGTATATTCGTTGATTGATTTTGGAAATCGGTTTAGTTATTGATTAGTACAGATGCGTCTAGGTAGAGATTAAATTAAAAAAATGCAAGTGGTCAAGCGTTTGTAACGTAATCTGCATAACACGTAACGAACACGTGACGAACTTTGGAAAGTAATTGAGATATAAGTATTTGCACCGAAATTTAAGACTAAGTAAGCTTTGTTACTTACAAGAGTAGACTTTTTAAAAAATTTCTGCTTCTGAAAATTAACATAAATGTAGTTAAGTCATAACAAAAGTAAGTTGTTTTCAATGTACTTTAGTTTCTCGCCGGCACATTGAAATTTATCTTAGAGAGAGGCTCAGGATCAGATCCGCTGAGGGCCAAGACGGGGCCCTGGACAGTTTGGTTACCGGGATCCCCTCCTACGAGAAAAATTATTGAGTGTTAGTCTGAGCCGGGCGTCCACAAGGGCCGGTCCCTAATTTCCAACTGGGCTGTCATGGCCTATCGTCAGCCCTGCACAAGAGAGAATACTATGCTAACCCGAGTTAAAGCTTAAAAAACATTGTTTTATTAATAAATTTTTCACCACCAAAAAAGTATTTTCATATCTTTTATCATAGTTTTGATAGAAAAAACAATCATTTCAGTACCGTTTCGAATAACGAATGCTCAACGGCCTCAACACATAAGCATTCAGTTATTTCATAAATCGGCGACTAATATCTCTTCTCAATTTAATACAAAACTTCCTTGTGCAAAGCCGCCGACTTTTAATCCTTCATAATAAAAGCGCTGCGGCGGCGCGTTAAGTGTGAAGATCTGCAATCCCTGATCTCGAAATTGCATCTTCTGTTATACCGACGGAAGGTCATCGGTTCGTAATCCAGTGGCAGCTTGCAACACTAGTAGCATCGGTGCTCGCCGGTGCATGGCTCACGCAAACCTCAAAGACAAAAGGCGATCTTAAATCATCGGCTCAGAACCTCGTAGGCAAGATTATGACACGCTACCACCCCACCCCTCCCCGTGCTGCCCCCCGAAAAGGCATCTGATTTCATTTCATCGGTGTCAGATTCCGCTTGTTTAAGGTTAACAATCCGTCTTTGTGCTTGTTTCTACAAATGAGGTGACTGGAGTGCTATTTGTATTCTTTGACATGACTGGCTTTTGGGTTGAGGTGGAGATTTCGAGGGCTATTATGCTTGTTTTGAGGGGAAAATGGAAGTTGTAGTGTTTCAGTATGTTTTGCAGAGTAATTTAGACTTTCAATTATGTTATATCTTTTTAGCCTACTTTCCCGTTAAAAATAAAAGAGACGAAAAAAGCATTAAAATTGGCTTAATGCATCTGAAAAATGTCGCCAAGTCCAAAAAAAATCGCCAAGTCCAAAAAAATATCGCCAAGTAAAAAAAATATCGCCAAGTAAAAAAAAGTCAAAAAGAAACAAGAAAAATGAAATAAATATCGAAAAATTAAAAATTTGAACGTAGGGTATTGAGATGGGGAATTTGTGTGTCTGTCGGTCGGTCGGTCTGTCGGTCTGTCTGTCCCCCCCCTAATAACTTTTGAATGAACATTCCGATTTGGACAAACTTTTTTTTGTTGGAAAGATCTCGGCGAGTATAGCTCATTCCCATATTTGATTTTTCGATTTGAACAATTTTTGGTGCAACTTTAAACCGTTCAAACAACCTGGCCCGCGATATTAACTTTTTAGTTAACAGTCCGATTTAAACAAACTTTTTTTTGTTCGAAAGATCTCGGCAAGGATACTTCATCCCCGTTTTTAAATTTTCAATTTGAACATTTTTTTTTGTTCAACATTGAACCGTTCAAACAACCTTTCCCCACATAATAACTTTTAAGTGAACCTTCCGAATTGAATAAACTTTTTTTTGTTCGAAAGATCCCGGAGAGGCTCATTCCTATATTTCACTTTTAAATTTGAACCATTTTTCGTTCAATGATGAACCGTTCAGAAAAAATTTTAACATGAGCGCCTACGGAGAAATTTAAATTGAATGTTGATTCTGAACTTCAAGGCAGATTTCCTTCAAACTAACTTTGTAAGAAAATGGTTTTGATAAATAATGTATTGTAAAGTACTTTTCTGAATAATCTTCTGTGAGGACTCTGATTCCGACTCCGACTCCGCAAACATGGCGGAAATGCAGGCTCAGAAAAAATGAGTGACTGGGCAGACGATTTTTTGTTTATTTATTTATTTGTTTGTTTAATTTATTATTATTATTTTTTTTATCTGACGATTTTTTTTTTGTTAACAAAAATTTTTCATTCACGAGAGCATTTTATTCCTTATTTATATTTAACAACTGGCAACGGATTAAAAATGAAATTCAAGACATTTTATTAACAAACAAGTTTTTTTCTTTCTTTGATAAAATGTGTTTTGAAGTTCTTTGTACTTTTATTTTATTTATTTATTTTTTTTTTCTTTTGAAAACGATTGTGGAATTTTTCTACGGAAGAACTATAACAGTTACATTCTTTAAAAGGTGCGACAAAACTTTATTGACTCGTTTATTTACTTTTTACGTGTCTATTTTATCTGATGAGAGGGGTATATTTTGCTTTCAGAAATCAGCTTTAAGTGCTATAAAGATATGTTTGACATAATTTTTAGTTTCAGATAATCAAGAGAATATTGATCAGATGCTACAATGCCGATGTACGGGAAAGTAGGCTCGTTTAGTTCTTGGCAGAACTTCTTGTTCATTTGGTAAATGGAATCTGTGGGGTCAATAAAATCTAGAATAGATCAGAAGAGTTCATGTAGTGGAAGTGTAGTGGGGAATTAGAATCGAAGTGTTTGCAAAGGAGAATTTGTGGGGAGTAGTTGAGCATAGTCAAGACTTGGAGGATTTCAAACAAAAAGTGTGCCATTGTCATAAAAACGTCAAACAGGCAAGAATGTCCAGAAATTTTTAAAATGGATAAAAAAAAATATTAGAAATGCAATGAATGATAACCTTTTATAATGTCCTGTATTTTCAGCAGTGATACATTAAAAAAAAAAAGGGTTAAAAATACTTGCTAAGCAGAAACTCATGTGTCCCACTAAGTACAGTTTTTTTAACCTTCTTTTTCTTCTTCTTCTTCGAACTTATTTTATTTGTTCAAGAGGGGAGGAATTATGTACCTAGCATTCGAAACATTCATTCGTTAGTCTGTATACTTTCCTTATACATTTCATGATACTGTCAACCCCGCTTAAACGAATACTGTCGGTTCCAAGAAATGTTATTCGATTAAGCGGGGATTTTTAACATTACGTCTATGGCATCGGTTCCGAGATATTTTATTCGTATAAATATGGGGGTATAAGTATGGGGGGTATTCGTTTATCCGTTACCCGATTAAACAGGGCCGACAGTATTGATAAGTACTGACATTTAACGGTCTTTCATTTCATAAAGGTGATACTTCCCACCACCTTAGAAATGGTTAGTTAGGAAATTGAAAAACGTGCCAAAATTTGAAATAATTTTTTGGTAATTGAAATATGAATTGATATGAGGACATTTAAATGTATAACAGCGCTATTAGAAACATTTCGTTTACAAAATAAATTCTTCTTCTTCTTCTTTTTTTCTATACTTTGCATCTTCCATCATGGTAAACTCATTTAACCACTGACGTGTGGCAAACTCGAATTCCTCGAAAACTGCGAACATCCACCACTGCCACAGCACAAACTGGTAAGAATAGTTATTGTCTTGCGTCGACCGCACTTTCCTTTCAAGAACAATTATTAAGAAAGAGGAAGGGGGAAAAAAACCTAAATCACAGAAGACAGGGCTGGCATGGAGAGGACATATCTGTGTCAGCTGGCACCCACTGCCTCGCTCGGGCCAGGATAGAAACATTTCCCACGATTTTACCTGCCTATCTCCGAGTTGACCCTGGGTGCCCTTGCCAGTCGTGATCCGACTGGGCGTGGTGCTGCTGAAGCCAAGATGATGCATATTACCGGACTTCTCGACTCGTGATTAATACCGTCTCTGCCACGAAAGGAGGACTTGCCTCGTTGTGTGCCCGGGTTTTAATCATACATTCACGGAGTTTGGGTCCATTGTGAAGCGAGAAGAGGTTTGTAGTTTTGTGACTGACTGCCCATTAGATAACCTTGTCATACAATGCGGCTGTGAGGGTCTCTTCTCTGTGTTCTAGTCGATGATGGCAGGCTTGGTGAGATGGGTATAGATGACCCTTGCAGATGAATACCGATGAAAAGTGTCCGTCATAACGATCAAGATTAGCGGTGGCAAATAAATTTTAAAAAGTGGCGACTGAAAATGTTAGTATCATTCTTCAACCGGTCGCCACTGCCCCCAACAGTATCACTTTTCTAGCATTCTTTTGTGCACACTGATGAAGCCGAATGTTTTTTTTTAAATAGAACTTTTAATAGAACTATTTTTCAAGAATGTCTTTTAACTTTAATATGGTTCTTTTAGCTGCAATAATTTTGCTTTTCCTGATTTACTTGAAAATCGTAAACAGGAAAATTACGCGTCTTCTCATCTTGCATTTCCTGAAAATAGCAAGCTCAAGATTAAAATGGGTTTCAAAAGTCCTAGCACTTATATTGTGACTTTAAAAATGCTTTCGTTCAGGTGTGTAGAGATGACATAAAAATTATTTAAAATGTATTTTCCGATATTGTTTAGTTTTTCGCAGCATTTTTGCGTACTAACGTAAAAATGTTTAAAATATAAATTATTTGATGTCCAAATATTGTGCTGATCTCAAGTTAAGCCCTAATTGTACCTCGACATCATTTGTATTTTGTATATGTGCTAGCTTCACAAATACTTTCTAAAAATAGACAAGTTAGTTAAAAAATAATAATAAAAAATACGCACACATTCAACTCTCTTTTTATTTCTAGTTCTTTATTACAAAAAAAGTCCGAATTCGCTTGCATAATTTCTTTCGTATCATTCAAAATCGAAAGACCTTTTCCTTGGCTTAGATAATTCTTTTAGGATTAAGGTCGATAGTGCCTTACATTTAATTACAGGCATTTACCGAAAAAACTTCAATACTCTTTCAACAAAAAACAAAATCAAAAAACCTTAATGGGTTTAAATCTCAGGTAATAATAAAATGTTAGCGAATCTGCATATTTTTTTTTTTGTTTCCTCTCTAATTCTACGGCGTAAAACCTATCTTTTTTAACGCCCTTTATTTTGCCTGTCCTTATGTAAGGTAATCCCGAAATTTCCCATAAAACTCCATGCTTTCCCGAAACTTTTGTTTTATCACCGTTCTCCGAGGAGCAATTAAAAGCGTGCGTCTGTCCGACACACTCTAAGCCTCCTTTAATGATGACCTTGCAGTAACCCCTTAAGCACGGGTCTTATCCCTCGTAGCCCTCATTTGCATACGGGGCAGTAAAAGGTGGCGGGATTGGCCAACGATTGATAGGTTTATCCGATCCAGGACATCCCTTCCGTAAGAAAATGACCTTTTCCATTACACCAGCCATTCATTTCCCTGGTCTTATAGGGGTCGTCCTATTGACCTACCTAGTCCCGCGAAGTCCTCCCCACCCCCTCTTCTCCGTCCTAGTATATCTATATCCACCAAAGTGTGAGTAACTGAATGTTCCCGGACTGGGGAAAGAGTAAACTTTTTTTTTTATCATTGAAAAGTCTATACCTTTTTTTTATGTATTACATTGGAGAAAAAAAGGGGGCACGCACTGGAGAAGATGAGTGTCTCCCCTGTGGACAATTTGACAGGGCATTTTCGGAATTCAGATTTATCGCGGTAGGCCCACGTGCAAATCAATTTTTTATGCTGCACCCTCCCTCAGAATCCCTCTTTTTTTACGGAAAGAAAGTGCGTGGGCCTGCAAATTGACAGAGAGTGGTTTCTCCCAAAGTCTTTTACTATATATTTATTTACTTTTTTTTTTTCAACATTAAAGTCTCTTTCTTATAATTTTTTTAGTCTTTCCCCCCAATGTCCCTTAAGAGTTGCGTCGAGAGGACTTAAAAACCTATATATCCCCGAGCATTATACTGTTGGTAGTCTCTCTCTCTCTATGTGTGTATAGTTTCCCTGTATATTTTGTTTACTTTCCTTTTAACTTTAAAGTACTTCCTGTCTATTCCGACTCCGAAGAAATGGATGCTCCTTTTTTTCTGTCTTTTTAGTCCGAAGTAGCGTATCTGGGCACGTGTAAGGAAGCTTAATGATTGCATTGGAAAATTTTTCTTCCAGATTACTTTGCGGCTTGAATGGAAAAAAAAAGAGGGGATAAAATGACTGTGGAGCTTTTTATCTTGCCACTGTAAGACCAAACAGGGTAAAGGATTATTTTGGAAGTCTTTTCGAACTAGTTTTTATTCTCTGAGGGAAGAAAAAAAACGATGGTACGACATTTTTTTTCCTGTTTAGCTTTTTATGAAGTAGAAAAATGTTCTTTAAGTTTAAATTAAGATAGAGAGTTGAGCTTCAAACCATAAAGAGACATCCCTCCTAAACTCAAACCGCAGTCATTTCTTTTCTTGGAACAACAAAAAACTCTCCCATTGAGAAGCTTAGATGTATTTGCTGATTTTGGCTACAAAGACACGAACCTTTGAACTGATATTCAAACAGTTCTTGGATTTTATTTGCGACATTGCCTTGTCACACTGAGCATCCACGAAACCTACTTTATTAAATTAAATGTATGAGATTAGTGTAACTGGTGTTAGAGTTAGATTGATTTCCTTAGCGCCCGCAGACAACTTTAATTCTGAATTATTTCAGATTAAATCTGCTTTTAGTGAGTAATCTTGATTAATCGTCTTTAATATTTAGTGCTACAGACAATCAGTGTGATTGATGCCTGGAGAAACGTGTTAGATTTTATATCTAACACGCATGTTTACGAAGTTAGCAGGCGCGTTTATATCTGACACGATACTTCGCTCTTATATTCAGCCATCTCTAAATTAGGGTTGGTCATTTTGCCAGGAAAATCGTATTTTAAAAAGATGTTATTAACATTGAGAAACATATTAACCTGTTTTGAGGTTGTAATGAACCTCGCTTTCAAAGAAAAGCTTTGAGTTTTGGCACTACAATAAGCAGCAACCACAATGAGGCTTCAATGCGATAGCTCCTCGCGGCGTGCCAAACTATTTGTCCTTACCATTAGCTATGAAGTAATATTGAAGTTTTCAGTGTCACACACACACATGAACAAACAAATAAATAAATAAAAGTAGTATTCAAACAATTTTCTTTTGCTAATATTAAGATTCTGATGACACTGTAATATGAAAAATATTCGATAATTTATAAAATAGCTTGGACTTAGGCTGGACATGCTCTATAATGATCCTTGAATCTGCTTTTTCGCATTGAATAAAGGGTCTCCTTTTAACGAAGAAGCATGTTTATGTGATATGGTTTATCACCAGCCGAACCTTATTAAAATAAACTTCAAGGGACCTTTAAAATCCGTTCGCCTTAATCGTAGTTCGTCTTATCCGACAAAAAATGCACAACATCAATAAGAAGGGAGATCTGAAATGTAATTCGTCTTAGCAGTAATTTGTTTTAGGCGTGTTCGAGTTAACGAGGTTCCACTATATTTGTTGCTTTTACACTACTTAGTTGATTCTAAGCAGTCTCTCAGTGAAATACATATATAGCGTATATTTATACGAAAAATATATGAATCCGAGAAACATATTTCCAATGGTTCTGCTGCCATTCATAAAGACATGACTGCATGCCAAGTTGAGTTACTAGCTGGCTTTTCCTTTTCCTCGACTTGTACCCTTTCATGGAACATAACAAATTCTTTTATTCATGTGGCCGTAAAAAAAGGGAGAAAAGTCTTCTCATAAGAAGAATCACCAGAGACTTTGGTCTGGTTACTCCTAACCTGGACAACAGCATGAGAAAGAGCTTGTGGTAGGAATTTTGTGTTGTTTTCTTTTCATATTTTGGCAAGAGGAAAAAGTAAGGCTAGGTACCTAGTGGCTGGCCATCGATTGCTTGCCGTCTTTTCAGTGGCTGGTAATAGATGTCTCCTCGCGCAAAACGTAATTAGGTCTGCCTGGAAGGCTCCCATCGCGTCAGCCATTTTGCAAGTTCGATGAGAATTTTTTCTTCTAAGGAAAATCGTATTTATGCACAGTACACTAATTCGTTTCGTTCGAAATGTTCCCGATGCATAAAGTGCAAAGTTAAACTCTTTATAAGTTCAAAATAATATTGAAAATCCGAGGGTCAAAAATCCGAAACTTCAAAATCCGAAAGCCTGAAATGAAATTTTAATAATTTTTCCTTTATGTTCAGTCAACAACGAATGTTAATTTTTGTTAAATTTTTGGGCAGAAATGTAATTACTAGGGATGCACCGAGTACTCGGTAAATATTCGGTACTCGGCCTACTCGGCCAATTTGCCGAGTACTCGGTATTCGGCCAAATTTGGATCAGGTACTCGGCCGATACCGAGTAGTTGTAGAAAATTGAATAGTTCAAGACACGTTTTTCAATAATTAAAAATATGCAAATATATATATAATGCAATCATTTGCAATTAATATATTTATAAAATATGACTGAATTCTACGTATAAGTTTTTAAAAAGTTATAATACCAAATAAGTATGAAAATTAACTAAGAATGTGCAAATGTAATTAACTTTTTCATATCGCATATTGGCGTAGGGGAACTTACCTTTGGTCAAGAACAGTCCAAGTGATCCTTAAGATGAATATTAATAAACTCATTAAAAAGAAACTTTCAGTCATATTCCAATATATTTCTAATCATTAAAAATTTAGATTACGAATTTTTAAAATCATGGTTTTGCAGATTCAAACTTGTGGCATAGTGATAACACAGAGAAGTAAAATTAAGTCATTTTTATTAGGGTTAGAAAAAGATTGTCTAATATTTAATGAAAAAAAGGGAAAATGCCAGTAAAATATTTTAATAATTGAAATTGTTGTATCTTAAATTATGGTGCAAAAGACTAATCTTTCAGCATTTTCTGGTGAAAGCTTATTCCTCAGACTGCTTCAAATATAACCTGCCTCGGAAAAAACCCTCTCGCTGTACACACTAGTTGAAGGTGCACTAGGAAACTTTTTTGCTAGTTTGCATAAGATAGGAAACTTTTATTTTTTTTCCACCAAGCAAAAGGACTATTTGTTCTATTTAGTAATTCTCCAGAAAAAAAAGACTCCATCTCTTTCTTTAACATCTCTTCGTATTCAAATTCAGTGTTGGTATTTTCACTATTGACATTTTCTTGTGCATTTGAGACTTCATCAAAGCACTGCCAGAAAGTTGACGAACTTTTTTGACGAACAAGTTTAGAGAATTAGAACTAATCAATAATAGATTAATATAATTCCAACTTAATTGATACTTAATATTTATTCATTTTAAAAATAACTTTTTTCTAAAATTTTTGACAAAATAAATAAAATATTTTAAACAATGCATAAGTTAAATTCAGTGGGATTTTTGTTCTAAGAACTATCATATAGAGGTCCATTCCAATCATCAGTTCATATGTCAGGGTTCGAATTTACTACTGGTCCATTGGTTCCAGACCAGTAAAACTCGCCGCGAATCACCATAAAAACAATCCAAGGACCACCATTTTTTTAAAGAAAAAAAATGTGATTAATGATTTAAGGTGGACCAGTGATGTTGTCTGTTAACCAGCATATATTCCTGCTCACTGGTCGAGAAGACCAGTAAAATTTTGTAATGATTTCTAACCCTGTACCGCTCTATGTCAATGATTTTTTAAAAAACAATTGGTACTCGGCAACTCGGTACTCGGCCGAGTAGTGAAAGGCCGAGTACTCGGTACTCGGCTACTCGGTAAAATGCTACTCGGTGCATCCCTAGTAATTACGTATTGCAGCATTAGGTTTTGTATTATGCACTATGCACATACATATTGTCTAACCATTTTATTTTTTTCATGGCATACTATTTTCTTGAATTGTATTGTTCTTTTCATGTTCGAAAATTGAAGCAATTTTTAAATTCGAACTACCTGTGATCCCATAATTAGTTTGTATTTTTAACGCTTTACTCAAGCACGTAGCTAGAACTTTGTTAAGGGGGAGGAGGAGGGATTGCACGAACGCTAAATCCGAAGCATTAATTGTTAATTGCACTAATCAATATTAATTAAAATCAAACGAATTATTAAAATACAATAATTCACTTAAAAGCGAATGAAGTAAGCGCAGATTCTGAAATATTTTCACAAGGTCAGCAAATTTTGAACTTTCTGCCTTCATTTGTTTTGGTACGCTAAAAATATAAAGCAAAATTAGTACCAATTGTCCCACAGGTAACGGTAGAATCACCCTATAGCCAAATTCGCAGTAAACGAATTCCATTATAAATGAGCTCGACTGCGTTAAACATTTCGGGGAAATATACTGTCTGATCTTCTTTGGTAAAACCTTCAGCACATTTACGCATGCGTCGGGTCTTCTCTGATCTTACCAAAATTTGGGTGTTAGGTAAGATAACAATAACGGGAATAATAATAAAAAGCATTTTAAGCCGTATCAAACAACGTGGAACGATGCTAATTTCAAAGACATAGTTTAGTTGAATACGTCAAAAGGGTACAGCAAATGCAAGTTTTAATTGAAAACTTCGGAAAGTTATCACCCACAACCCATCTACCCTTTTTTCAGTGGAACTATTCGCGAGTGCCAGGCGCGGTTCTCACGGACGGACAGTAGTACTCTTGATCTGCAGAAAACAAATTACACAGAATGCGTTACAATGTCAACAAATTTCTTCTATACATCGCCAGTGGTTCGTACTAAACGCCGGGCTTGTAATCGCGTCCTGCGTTCTTTGATTTTTCCACGTCGTTCCCCGCCCATATATCGCGTGCTCACGCAATTTATACACGCACGATTATCCCTCCCCGCCGCACAAGTTTAACGCCCAATTGTAAAACGACGCCGCCATCAATTCCTCTTTGGTTTAACCAGGGCAGTTTTTATTTCCTGAAGTGAAGCCAGCCATCCTCTCGTGGCTAAGCAGGAAAAATTCATTTACTCTCGTGATGTTGAGGATGGGGGGTGGGGGGGAACTCTTTTCTGTTTGCTTCATCTTTGAATGCAGTTGTTTCTTTTTTTAACTATTAATAAAAATAACACACTAATGAACACAATATGCACAATGTGTTTATTTGTATTTTACTAATCCTGCTTTATAGCTGGTTTTCTAATTGACAATTGCTATGTGATGCTTTTTTTTTTCTTACCAATTCCTCTAGCTTTTTTTTAATAACAGTTTTTTTTTTTCCAAGTATGCCAAATAGTATGTAAAACCACATCAGTTTTTATTTCCTGAAGTGATGCCAGCCATCTCTCGTGGCTAAGCAGGAAAAATTCATTTACTCTCGTGATGTTGAGGATGGGGGAAAAACTCCTTTCTGTTTGCTCCACCTTTGAATGTATTTGTTTCTTTTTTGAGATATTAATGAGAATAACACACCAATGAACACAATATGCGCAATGTGTTTATTTTCGTTTTACTAATCCTGGTTTGTAGCTGGTTTTCTAATTGATAATTGCTATGTGATGCTTTTTTTTTTTCTTACCAATTCCTCTAGCTTTTTTAAGAACAGATTTTTTTTTTCAAAGTATGCCAAATAGTATGTAAAACCATAGCAGTTTTTATTTCCTGAAGTAAAGCTAGCCATTTCTTATGGCTAAGCAGGAAAAATTCATTTACTCTCGTGATGTTGAGGATGGGGGGAAAAAACTCCTTTCTGTTTGCTTCATCTTTGAATGTATTTGTTTGTTTTTTTTTTTTTTTTAATATTAATGAAAACAACTAATTAATGAAAACAACATGCACAACGTTCTAAATTGTATTTTACTAAGCCTGGTTTTGTTTCTGGTTTTCTGACTGACAACTGCTCCGTGAAAACGCTTTTTTATATATTTTTAAACCAATTCAGGTGGATTTTTTTTTGTGTCAACAGATTACCCGCCCCACCCCCCGCTAAGGATGCTAAATGGTATGTTTAACTTTTCAGTTAACAGTTTACAGTTTTTAATTCCTGAAGTGATTCCAGCGATCTCTTGTGGCTAAGCAGGAAAAATTCATTTACTCTCATGATGTTGAGGATTAAAGAAAAAAAAAGAAAGAAAGAAAAAGGCTTCTCTGCTTCTTTTCTGCTCTTATAAACAATGCAACTTTTTTATTTTTTAAATACTAATGAGTGCAACATAATTAATAAACACAATATGCGTGACATGTTTGATTGTACTTTACAAAGTCGTGTTTATGAGTCTTGTTTTTTTGCGAATTCATGACTTTTTTTTAAAACGATATATTTTCTACAACACTTATTCGGTGCAACTGTATAAATGGTCATCTTTCGGTGAACTTCTATAATTCTTCTTTTTGTTTTTGCTTTATCTGTATTCTGATTTAGGAACCAAATTTTTCTTTCGTTGTGTAGTTCTCCAGAGGTCAATCCAGGATTTTTTTTTTTTTATCGGGGTCCTGTTTTCGGAATTTTGTGAAAAAGTGTAATTGTGTGAAAAGTAATTAGTAGTTTTTTAAAAAAATAGTTACAGCTAAAAATATTACCGATAATTTTTGAATCTCGGATTTTCGTGAAGGGTCCGTTTTTGAGTTTCTGAATTTTGTGAAGAGTCCGGTAGCGGATCTAATTTCGTTTCAGATTGACCTCTGTTCTATTGAATCTAATTTTACACAATAACATTTTAAAATATCAGTTGAATTGAAAAAATATGTCCTCCTTTGCTTAGTCTTGAAAAATGTTCACAAAACTTGTCAAAACTTGCAATACTCTTGTCCAGCAGAATCTCTTAGTCAGCTGCTTCGAGATGCGCGCAACATGTTTCTGATCTCCGGCATTTACATTAATCCCATTTTTTACTCCAAGATCGGGCACCCTACAAGAGGAAGCCCCATTCAACTCCAAATCCCATTCTTTACGTCGCGAATCTCCAATTCCTTACGCTGCGACGACGACAAGCAAAGGCCGCTGTCCTCCTCGTATCCTTGGCCGCAGTGATCGCTGCGACATCCATGCTTAGCACAATTGCACAATAATCGAGTCTTTTTCCCTTTCAACAGGGAATGGCTCTGTGTTCGTTGAACTGTGCACTATGGGGAATCCTTTTTTACTCGGCAGAAGAGCCGATTCATAGCTGTGGTAATGCTCTTGTCCAATCTCGTAGCATTTGAAGTTGGTGCATTTTTTAGTCACTTTTTTTTTTTGGGACATAGTTCAAAGTGACTTGGGTGGTCGGAGATTAAAATTGTTTTTCAAACTGTATGTCCGGCAGGGGTGTAGTTGGGCTGAATCGACTGGTACGATGTTCTGATATATATTGTTTCAAACAATATTTTTTTTTTAATTCTTGATTTTTCGGACTAATTTTCCTCTCTATTCAAATCTGAATCCTTCGTAAAATTAACATGAAAAAACATGTATATTCTTAAACACTGTAACAAAAATACGTAAGGTGATGTCTATAAATAACGTCACGTTTTAAGGGGGTGTTTGTGGAATTGAGATAGTTTGTACAATGATGGAGGAAGGGGTGGGGGTAACAAATAGTGTGATATCACCTTTATTTTACAACAATATATTTATGAGAAACTACGTTACACGTGACAAGCGGAGAGGAAGGGGTGGGGAAAAGCTTGACACTTTCTGACAGAGGGGTCTGGGATTCAAATTTGTAGGAAAAATGTTTGATATCATTTTTGAACAGTTCCTAAGCCAAAATTAGAGCACGGCGAAAGCAGGAATGCCACATTAAGTAAATTATGGAATTTGTTGGTAATGGGCAGTAATTTTATTTCAAAATCCGTAATAGTAACTGATAAAGCATTATTTTTAAATACATTAATGCACATTAATTTTACACAGTTATATTCGATAGGATTAAATTATTTTTCTGAACATTGCTTCAATTGGCTAAACTCACAGCGACCTCTATAAAGAATGAGGACTTCTGAGAACGCTTCAACTTCGAAACAAAACAGACACTCTCAACTATTTCCGACGCACGACATTCTTAACATTCGTTACAATGATTTAAGTATTTTTCGTGAGCCTCTCTCGCAGACTTCCAGACACGTGTTTTAATCAACCACTTCAATCAAACGTCTCCAACTTTTTTGATTTAATGTGTGTGTAAAAGCATGTTTAACAGCAAACAGTACCGACGGCACGTACTCCACTTACTCTTTACTCCTTTACATATGTAAGCGACACCGGCAGCAATTACTCAACGTTCAAAATTCATGAGCCGCAATTTATGAGTCGGAAAAATGTATTGCAGTTCAACGCTTGAAAAAAAGCAGAGCAACCATTTTTCAAGCAGTCGAGCATTGGCCATCCTGCAAGCTCTTGTCACCGGAGTTTGAATAATGGTTGATTGTCTTGAATGCATTCGTCAATTAACCAACGCAAAAATGTAGTAGGGGATCGGGGGGGGGGGGGGGTTGTCATTTACTCAAAATGGTTTTGAACAAATTTTCTGTCAGTTGATTTTTTTGAAAAAAGGAGAATGAAACCACCAGTTTTATAACATATTCATTTTGCTGCGCTACATTTGGCGAACGTAAAGCCACTAAATTGTCGGGAATCAACTCATTTACCGTTTTGGTTTTAGAAAAGAACGCTTGATACCTCTTAGAAAATGATATGTTTTTAAGAAATTAGTTCATAAAAGTTGTATCTTGGTTTTGGGTGGAAATATTTTTTGCAAATTACTTAATGTATTTTGTACACGTTGAAGTCAGTAATTTATTTTTGAGGTGGGGGTTGACATGTTTTTTTTAATCGGTCCGTTTTATCATTTAATCGCTCTGTGCCTCGCTAATATTGACTTTCACTTAACACTTTTTACCAGGGCTTACATTTCTACCAAAAGAAGTGCAAGAGCATTATAGAAGTTCCCACCCAGGGCTTAATTTACCTGGGAGCTTACAAGAGCTCAGCTCCTGCACTTTTTTTCAAATTTAGACGAATTGTTACAAATGGGACTCAAATTCAGACTATTTACGTATGAAGATGTGACCTAAAAAAAAAAGGATTCCTGCATTATTTATGTTAAAAATTAAACCCTGGTCTCCACAACTAGTTTTACCCGGAAATTGCCTCAATATCGCCTAAAATGCTAAAATTTGCATGCATTGAAAAGAAATGCAGTAGTTCATGACTTCAGTGAGCTGAGGAACGGGTATACTCTTGAAGGAAAACCCACCAGTAATTTTTAGATATTGAAGTAAAAAAACGCAATTTTAGACGAATTTTGATGACGTTGGGGAAAGGAGGTTAGGGCGCTCCCCCGGAATTGTTTCGAAAATGAAATCTGAAACCTTTATGAGCAATATTTGTAAACAAGTTTACGCAGTGAAAAATAAGTAATAAAAATCAATTGCACCTCCCTTGAAAAATTACTGGAACCTCCCTTGCGGGAGCTCTTATGCAAATTAAACCCTGCTCTTCACTTAAACCTGTAACAACTTTAAACGAAATCATTTTTCCAACTGGTGGGTCTTTTAAGCAGGAGAAAACAATGTTCATGGGGGATTTTTTTAGTGTTTTTTTTTTTTTCATTCCTTTGTTTCGTCGGGATACCACCCGCCCAGCTTTAAGGGGTGTAGTATTTTCTCCAATTCTCGTTATCATGGAAATAGCGTCAAACGGTGACCGCTACTTCATTAACGGTACCCACTTGGGGTGCTGAACTTCAAAGAAGGGCGCCTCTCGTTAGGCACCCTCCATTCGGGGGGCCCCGTCAAGCGCTCTTCCTGTGCCCCGCTCTTATGGATGAGTTGAGCTGTCTTAACGAGCGTCGTAGGTTTTATCTGTCAAAGCGTGTGGGCAGAAGTTGGCACACACCACCACAGAGTGCGTACAGCAATTTATGTCTTTTTGTACCCTGCTGAATGTAATCAGATGCAGCACTTGAGTGATATCCCGAATGTTTTATTATTGAGCTGAAGCAGAAAACGGCTTTTACTTTCTTTGGTGGTTGTCGCATTTTGGTTGTACCAGGGTTAGGTTGCCTTGCTGTTCCTCGTGAGTTTCCAAAAATTTTTCACCAAAGATGCGGTCGAAAATTGGTACTTTTAAAATTCAGGTTTCCTTCCTTTATTTTATACTTCTCATCGACTGTTAGTGTGAATGTACTGAAATGGTGTAACGCGAGAAAGTGCGTACAGAAGTTTGTATTTTTTATGCCCTGCTGGATGTAATCAGATGTAGTACTTGAGTGATATCCCAAATGTTTTATCGAGGAAAATCTAAGAAAAAAAAATGTTTTGAGCTGCGAATTGCTCATTTAGTTCATGAAAATTTTTCAATGAAAGTACGCTCATCACCTCTTACAGTTCGGTTCCATTGACTCCTCAAATCCGGAAAAATGTTATTTGAAGACTTATGCTTGTGTTAAATATTGTTCTTTGAATCAACAGCTTGTTAAATTTGTGTGTTGTTTGTTCAATACAAAACTTTCGAAAATAATATGATACAGGGATAGGAGTTCTCCTAAAATTCCTAAAAATCGTAAAATTTTAAAAATTGTCCTAAAATTACTAAAATTTTAAAGTCTGTCCTAAAAATCCTAATTTTTTTATAATTTTACTTTGTACTTGTACAGAGAAACGAATTCACCCCTGTCACTAAAATAATAAAGTATTGAATGCATTCTGTTGTAGTTTTTAAAATAGAATATGAAACGTTTAATTATTCTCTACGAAAATCAAGTTTTTAAAAAGCACTTAAATCACCAAAACTTGATATTTTCTTGTTCTAAAAATATCCTAAAATTTTATCAAAATTGTCTTAATTTTTGTTCAAATCCTCACTCCGACCCTTGTATATTAAATCTGTCCAGACAAGTCTATTACCCCCACATAGAGGGTTCTAGGGGCTATTGCAGTTGTTGGGTCCAGACCAGTGGTCGGAAGTAGCGCGCTACAAGTAGCGAAACTACTGTAGTAGCTACATTTTTTAGTAGTTTGTAGTGTAGCTCACTACTTTAAAAAAAAAAAGTAGAGTAGTGAGTAGCGTGATACAAAAAAATAGTAGTTTGTAGCGATTTCTGGAAGCTACTTTTAAGTTTAAAAAAATAAATGAAAAAAAAAAAAGAGAACGAAAGAAAAAAACAAGGTTTGATTGACTCTAACTGGTGCAAATCTTGCACGAGTATACGGCAGCGGACGCAATGAGAAATAATGAGCTGATCCTTAGATACATCATTTTTACGAAATACATTCTACTTGGTTGATGTCATTGGTTTATTTGGCATCATAATTTTTAGATTCCTTCAAATAATTTTTATGTTCCTAAATATTCCCTGGCAAGAAATAAAAAAAAAAATTGAAGGTTGAATTCTTTCAATCTTTCAACTTTTTAATTCTTTCTTGTGGCGAATATTCGTAAAAATTGTTTAAAAAATTCTAAAAAGGACAAGTTTTAGCCAAAAAAAAAGAAAAAAAAAAAGGGAAAAGTAACAAATAAATTCAAGGACAATTCCTAGTTCTATTCCATACGCAAATGAGTTAATTTATTCATGTAAACCACTTTTTGAATTTTTTCGGTCAATCCTCAAACGGTGTATGCTTTTTATTTGTATTATTATTTTTTTTAAAGTAGCGAAGTAGCGACTACAACTCAAAAGTAGTTTGTAGTCGCTATATTAAAAAAAAAAGTAGTTGTAGTTGTAGTTAACTACATTTACAACACAATAGTTGTAGTTGTAGTTCTCTACAAAAGAAATGTAGTTTTTCCAACCACTGGTCCAGACTGAGAAGTGTTCCGGAACAATAAAAAGAAAATGATTTAAACTAATTTTTGCAACCGTTAACAAAAATGAAAGGGGCTCGTGACACGGAGCAAAAGTCTTTTATGGGACATGTATTTGATTCCAGTTAAAGTAATAAGTAAGCAACCAAGGCAAATAAAACGTTTGCTTTCATGAGAGATAGATCAATCAACATAAATTAATAAATCAGGAAATGTATCTGAAAACAAATTCTGCATCAATTTCGTTAATAATTTTCTGAATTGCATTTCGTATAAATTTGGCGCCATTATATTTTTAACTGGAAAAAGAATTCTTAGCCTATTGTATTTTTCTACTACGAGAGTGTTTTAGGCAGTGTTTTACGAAATTTAGAAAACTTCAACGCTGCTCACCTACGCGATAATTCTCTGGCTTTCACTTTTCATCAAGCCTCCAATTCTTACGAAATATAAACATTAAATTCTCGACACCTCCCTCTTAACACCGGTGCGAAAGTTCATTACGCAGGAGCGCGATATGGCGAAAGAAACTAAAGTCGCGATCTTTCCGAGGGGTAGGAGGCGAAACAAAAACCACCAACACCTTTGTCTGAGAGGTAAAACTTGACGACGAAACTATTCCATTAAAAACAACAAAGCGCACCGGGCTGAAAAATTCGCTTTCTTCATCCAAAATATCCGAGAAGAAAAATTGGTGGGTAATTGCTTAGGTCGCTTTTATAATCATTACCCTTAAAAGAAGAGCGGCGCGCTGGATGGCAAAGATGAAGGCATTTGCTAGCATACCTGTCGTCGTCTGCATACATTTGATGACTTTACTTTTTCATTAGGGAATTTTCTTTGTGTATCACTTTCTTTGTGGCAACTCTACTCCTCGAGGAGCGATCTTTTTTCAAGTCTTCGCAGTAATTAGAAAGAAGGACTTTTTTTTAATCATTTTTATTCTAAATAGAATAGGGAGGTTCCTCCATTTTTATGAGCCTCCTTGATGGAACTTCCATTTTTTACCTTCTTTTTGCGGCTGAGGTGTTTGCGTAATGAAACGGTTAAAATAAATGGGCATCATTTGCTGTTCTGTTCGCCAAAAGGGGGATCCTTGAAAGGGTCATTGTGTATTGTAGTTTAAACACTTTTTTGTTCTTTGTGGCACGGAGGAGCTATGAATTACTTTTATTTCGCCGAGAGATTAAAATGTATTACACTTTTGCAAAACTTACTCGGAATAATTTCTCCACTTTCTTTTGTCCCTGGCTTTTTGGAGCAAAGATTCTCTTCTTAATTCTTTATGGAATGGCAAAAACCATCATCAGTTGATAAATGTTTGAAAAATGATGGCTGGCGGAACAATTTTACAATTATTTTGCAGCTTGATCTTAATTGCACAAAAATGGGATTTGTGTCAGATTTAAATATTGAAAAATGAACATTTCGGTTTCATAGCTAGTTTACTAAATGTACGCAATAAATGCGGTAAATATTTTGTTATTTTTGTGAATTATGTTTTTGAGTTATACTACAATGACTCATAAGCTTTGCTATAAATTACTTGTTTCTTTTGCAATGCTTTGTTGAATTATTTGGGCTACGTTATTAAAAGTTAGAAAAAAAAAGTAAGATTGAAAAAAAAAAGGGGGGGGGGCAAAGGATTATATCGCTGAAAACATTAAAAAATCTTTTAAAATGTATTGCAAATAGCAATGACATTGTAGATATTAAATTGCTAAAGACTTGAGACTAAGACTATTCATTCCTTCTTCTTTGGGTTCATAAGCTTACATCTTCATGTATTGAAAAAGAGGGCTTTTCCAAAATAATGCTAAAGTAACGTCAACTAAGTATCACTTGAATGTTGTTAAACGATTTCTGAGGATGCACACAAACCCCATACCTGTGTCCAGGGGTGCCCATCCCCCCCCCCCCAAGCTCAATGGCGCAAATCCCCCCCCAAAATTTTTCACAGCCCTCTTGTGCTTTTTATTTTTATTTTTACATATCTTTTTTATTTTATTTATTTTTTTAAATATTATTTTTTAAAATATTTATTTGTTTTTTAAATATTATTTATTTATTCTTTTAAATATTATTTATTTATTTATTTTTATTTATTATTAATTTTCTAAAAGTACTAATTATGCGTAGAACAGAATCACTTTTTTTCTCTTCCCAGACATTCCAAGCACACTCACACATACAAAATAAATAAATAAATAATAATAGTAAAGAAATAAAGAACTAATTTAAATTAAAAACATTAATTAATGAATAATTTTTATAAAAAATATCAGTAAATAATTTAAATAAATAAGAAAATAAATAAATTAGTTTTAAAAATTCCCCCCCCCAAAAATTTTGATGGCGCAACTTGCGCCATAATCCCCCCCCCTGTGGGCACCCCTGCCTGTGTCACACAACCAACGACATTGCCGAAGAAAAGCCATCCATCAAGTATTTACTTCTTACTTCTCTCTTTCATCGCTGCGAGCTTATTTCTTCTTGAGATAAATTAATTAAGACGAAGGCACGATTAGGATTATACTTCTTTGGATTTATAAGTTCACGTCTTCCTATATTGAAAACGGGAATTTTTAAAAATAGTGCTGACTAATCTAAACGTCAACTGTTTCATATTCTTTTACAGATTACTAAAAAGTAATGCTAAAGACTGCTCCAAAATAATGCTAAAGTAAACGTCAACTAAGTATCACTTGAATGTTGTTAAACGATTTCTGAGGATGCACACAAACCCCATACCTGTGTCACACAACCAACGACATAGCCGAAAAAGCCATCCATCAAGTATTTACTTCTTACTTCTCTCTTTCATCGCTGCGAGCTTATTTCTTCTTGAGATAAATTAATTAAGACGAAGGCACGATTAGGATTATACTTCTTTGGATTAATAAGTTCACATCTTCCTATATTGAAAACGAGAATTTTTTAAAATAGTGCTGACTAATCTAAACGTCAACTGTCTGTTTCATATTCTTTTACAGATTGCTAAACGATTGCGTAGGATGCATCCAAACCCCATACCAGTGTCACACAACCAGCGACATTGCCAGTAGAAAGGCCCTATTAAATATTGACTCTCTTATATCTTACTTTCATCTCAGGTGGCGATTATTTCTTCTTCAGACAAACTAAGACTTAGGCATATTAATTCTTCTTTGGGTTCATAAGCTCACTTCTTCCTGCTTTGAAAAAAAAGGGGGATAAAAAAATCTAAACGTCAACTGTGTGTTTCAGCTTCTCTTATTAAAAGTTATCATACGATTTCTGAGGATGCACACAAATCCCATACCCATACACGTGACACACCACCAACGACATTGCCGGAATGGCTGTGCTCTTGTTTCTTCTTCAGGCAAATTAATTATGACTTAGTCATATTCCTTCTTCTTTGGATTCATAAGCTCAAATCTTCCTGCTTGGAAAAAGGGGGATTTTTCAAAATAATGCTATCTTTCAAATGTTGTTAAACGATTTCTGAGGATACACACAAACCCCATATACCCGTGACACACAGCCAACGACATTGCCGGAAGAAAGGCCATCCATTAAATATCGACTCTCTTACCTTTCACTTTCATCACAGCGCGCTTGTTTCTTCTTCAGATAAATTAATTAAGACTTAGGCATATTCCTTCTTCATATTGGGGGGACAGACGGGGGGCCGGGGGGATTTTTGAAGGGCGCGAGAAGGGCGTGGTCCGGATCGGCCCCTTGGCCGGGCCCCAGGACTTCCCAGTCAATAAACTCATTAGATAGCAAGTGACCCGGCGAGCTTTATGGTCATTAATGATAGGTTTTCCATTTCTGTTTCACTTCCCCACGTTGAAGGTAACACCTAGTAAACCATTTATTGATGGAGGCTCATAGAATGCTTTCTCGTAGCAAGGCTTGGATGACGTCACGGCCACAGAGAAGCAGTATCTGATTTAACGGTGATATGATTTAGCTATTAAGTGGGAATCTTCTTTCCCGGAGGGTTGATAAACAAATGCGATTCTCTTTTGTTTTTTTTATTTCTACTTGATAGTTAGAGTATTTCCAATGTCTGATCGGATAAGCATCTGATAAATAATATCCGTGCATGATCTAAAATTTTTCTTTTAAAATATTCAAGAATTCGGTATTTTTCCCTTCGGCTGATGATTGCTAGACAATTTTATTAATTTACTTGTGTTATTTGCCTCATTACATTTTAAGGCTTCTTTGCTTCAAAAGTAAGCTCAAACGTTGCTTCCAAAAATCTAAACCATTTTATTGCAGGAAATGTGCATTAACTTTAAGATTTCTTAACATCAAATGCATACTTCAGACTTTGTTTACAAATTTCTAAACCATTTTATTGATATTAATGTGCATTGCTTTATTACATTTAAGGCCTCTTAGTTTTAAAAGTATCTTTTAGACATTGTTTACCATTTTCTAAACCATTTTATTAAAAGATGTGTAAATTGTCTTATTACATTTTCAAACTTCTTGGCTTTAAAAGTATGCTTCAAACATTGTTTACAAACTTCTAAAACATTTTATTAATGAACGTGTGTATTGCCATGTTACATTTTAAGGTTTCTTAGCTTCAAAAGTTTGCTTCAGACATTGTTTACGTGTTCCTACACCATTTTATTGATGTGTTGCCTTATTACGTTAAAGACCGCTAGGCATCAAAAGTATGTTTTAGGCAGTTTACTTAAAACGAATAACCATTGTAATTAACGAACGAACTTTTATTTTCCTTCCTTTCTTATCATATTACACTTAATTCAAACTATATGTGTGAAAATATTTACTGAAGACTACGATGCTTCCTCACTTCTTTTACTAGAAGTTGTGCACTTCTTAGTTGAATAGCATCATTCAAAATTTCTGTAAAACTGTTTTTTCTGCTTGTGCTCGCAGCATTGCAGGAATCGTGCTATCGTACTCCTGAGGTATTTCACGCTTGGCTACACTTACTTCCGTCGAGCTACTTCAATAATTAATGGGTTGATCATTATTCAATTATGAAATATTTGTGTGAATTATTATTTTATACCAAAAACATTATATTTTAATTAAGTCTTTTTAGTTTTTGTTGAAAGTTTGTTAGTGGTTAGTCTCATATTGGTAACTCATCTTATAAATAGCTAATAGCGTTATTAACCTTTTGAATAAAAAGTGTTTTACTAGTCTTCATTGATTGGGTTTGTTTGTAAATATAAATGAAACTAATGTCAAAAATTTATTAAAATTGAATTCTTTAAAGCATAGCTTCTTATTTGCGCATCTCCCTTCTCTCTCTCTCTCTCTTTGTTTGGCTACAAAAACTCCTGTGTTCGTTACAAAATTATGAATTCGTCTGATACAAAAATGATAATTCTTCTTTTAAAATAGATAGTTTTACTGGTGTATAAAAAAAGACAAAAAATAGGCTTTTGATTGTAAGGATGCTGTACCGCTGTTTTGAGTAACTTTATACCGAGAAATATCTTATGCTTTTTACTTATATCGCTTTATAAGGCCTTGAAAAATACGAGGAAAATGTGCAATATTTATGTTTCTTTCTTAAATTAATTTAATAGCTAAATGTGTTAAATAGTATCTGTATTTAATAATTAGTTACGTGAGTCGTCCCTTAATAGCATTAATAGAATCAAATGTCCTCAGCTCGGCAAGCGCGAACTATACTCATCGCTTATTCATCACAACTACGCAACAACACCTTGAAGCCCCAGTTGTTGACAAGATGACAAGTGTCGAGAATGTGGGCTCTTCGCATGTAATTAAAACACATCTGTGGCCGCGCTCCCCTTTTCTATTGCCTCCTGTTGCGGTCGCTAATGAACTTTCCTTTGACGAAAACCGCCACCACAGGTAGAGCCGTCGCTGAATGGAGATTGCTGGGAGCGTTTGATGACTGTCGGGGCGCGATCAATTTTCGTCAACTGGTTTGAAATTCTCGCTTGATCGTGGGTTTTAGAGGGAAAGAAATTGTGTCGGGTTTTCTTCCTTATGAGTTTTCGTCCAAAGTGTGTCGTGAAATGTTCTAGTTATGAGTTTTGAAAGAGCTGGAAATGTTTGAAATGCATGTAAGACAAAACATTAATCGGCTAGATTAAATTAACAATAAATTGCCCGAGCAGTCATTTTGACTGTTTTTTAAATTCCAATTAAGGTTCAAAAATTATGAATATAGTAACACAATTTCTTGGGATTTTTGTGACTTTTTATACAACAAACACTGCAAAAAACGAACTGTTGTTTTTACAGTATAATACTGGCAGCCGAGGTTCCAATTTAAAACTATAAAATGCATAGTAATAAACTGTAAAACTAGCACTTTTAGTTTCTTAATGTAAAGTTAGATATTTTAGTTTATTACCGTAAAATTTTGCTCTATTATACTGTAAAAATAAAAGTATACTATCAACGGTTGAGGTTCCAGATTAAAACTGTAAAATGCACGGTAATAAACTGTTAAATTAGCAATTTTTCATTTATTACGGTAAAATTAGCATTTTTACAGTTTAGTACTGTAAAAGTAGCAATTTTTACAGTTTATTACTTTAAAATTAGCTGTATTAAACTGTAAAAACAACATTCATTTTTTACAGTGTATGAATGTATTCATTAATAATTTTAGTTACTTTCCACCCTTCTTCATGTCTAGTATATTTATAGGCAGCCAGGGGTGATTGTGTTCCGGTATTTTACCGGATTTCCGGTATTTTCATGTTCGATTCTGGTATTTTTATGTTCGAAAATACCGGAAATAAAATATTTTGAATTATACTTTTATCTTTCCACCTCCGGATTTTTTTCTTTTTCGAATTTTCGATGATTACACCGATAATTATTAATAATATTCATCAAATAGAAATGTTAAGATGAAAATTCGAATTGTATTTTTACCTTACTAAATTATTTTATTTGCATCCGATATGAGAGTAAAATTTTTCTCACTTTTGAACTTTTGATGCTTATTACCCTTAGTTAGGAGACAAATAAATGAAATGCAACAAAATGTAACAAATGCAACTTTCATTACTTTATAAATGCTTTCGCACAACAAACAGTAATTCTGTTAGACTTTTGCTTTCTCCTTAAAATATTTTGTTGGAGATGATTGCTCATCAGCAGCTCAAAAGTAACTTTATTACTCATTTACAATTTAATTAAATGCATGTACAATATTTTGACTAAAAACTATTTGAAATTATGAAATGTGTTAGTTTATGAAAGGAAATTAATTATTATGTATGTCTAATTGTAAAATTAGGTGTGCTTAATTAATAGGGGCCTTGGTTAAAAAAAAAAACCTCCCCTCCCCCCACTCTTTCTTTAAAACTTTCAGGTATTTTTTATGAACTCACAATCACCCCTGTAAGTCAAAATGACTTGCTTGAGCAACCTAATGTTAAGCAATGTATCGTAGAGCCTCGACAACACAAGGGAGTACGAAAATATGTCGAGTTAAGTTGGTGTCAATTTACCGATGTTACATAAGTTCAACTCTCAAAGTGTCTTTTGTATTGCTTACTTATTTGTTCTTACCAGCTGAATCCTCTGGGTATAAAGGGAAATTCTCTAAAACGGTTTTATTCACAGAAAATAATAAATTTTTCCTGTAAATGTGTGCAAGTTAGAAAGGCTTTCCCTCCTTTTGAAATTAACTTTGGGCTAATCATTGGAAACATAAATGTCGGCTTACCGAGGTAGTCCAGTTACCGAAGTTTCACTGTATCAAGTCATGGCTTAGTGATACACACAGTTATAAATGAGATTAAAGTACAGTTGATAACATTTATTGTACCACGAAGTAGGTATGTTAGCTTTAGCTTAATCATCTGCTATATCTAGCAAGCTGGAAAAAGATGTTTCATATTTTATTCCAGTATAAATGCAACTGTTTCATTCTTTCATAATCTCCTCTACAACTCTGTGCCAGATAGATTTCTGACAGCTGCGTACTTAACAGGGAGTAAAAAAGGTGCTTAACCATGAGAAGGTCGTGCTGTGGCAAGTATCTCTATCTCACGTGTTTCAAATTAAAAAAAAAAAAATCCTCGCTTGTAGCTCTTTAGATTTAACTCCCTGACCAGCTTTTTATTATCCAGGAACCGGGCAAGACCCTTTTCATTAAGTTGACTTTTATCAATTGCAAGTTCGGGAAATTACAACCTTAGGGTCAGTCTATTGTTTTTCCTAAACTTACCCTCGTGCCAGAAGTTACTTAAATTCTTCTCAATGGCAGACAACGTATCAATACATCTCACTAACATCACAACCACTCTTGCCATTGTACTCCTACTGGAATCCAAAACCAAGCGCCTCTCCGGTCCATTGCTTAATATTCCCCTCCTCCTTGTTAACTCCGGTAGGGAGGCAAATAAAAAAGGCGCCAACCCTTTTGTGTACCGACACGGTACACCGATCGCTGCCAAAAAGAGAGAGGCGTTTTGCAACAACCGATGGGGCTTGCCTTTCACTGCCTTTTTTTCCGGCCTGACACTTGCGACAGGATGGTCCACGCTGATGACTGATGTCACGCCTTTGTCTGCTGATTGGTCCTTTTCATGGAGTCGCTGCGGAGTTATTTGTACTCTCCTTTTGTTTCCAGGCCTTTGCCTTTGTCTTCTTCAATGCGGTTTCTTTCTTTTGTGCCGGCGAATCCTTTCTCTTGTTATTCATAAAAATATTGCCAATAAGTCATCTGGGCAGCTTGTATTTAGCTGTTCTGTTGGTTGCATTCTTGCAGTGGGGACAAAAAGGAAGAAAAGAAAGACAGAAAAAGTGCTCTTTAGCTAAGACTTTGGTGTGTGATTTTGAGTTTTTTCCGAATTCTCTATTAAAATTTTCAACTGAATAAAGCTGTACAAGCTTTCTACAATATCTGAGCTTAAACAGGCTAATTACTTTTGCTTTAATACTCAGGGCCTTTTTTTTT
Organism: Uloborus plumipes; assembly: GCA_038373865.1. NCBI lineage: Eukaryota > Metazoa > Arthropoda > Arachnida > Araneae > Uloboridae > Uloborus > Uloborus plumipes. Next base: position 99,112 of record JAXGGA010000511.1, on the reverse strand, counting down.
TTTAATTTAAGAAAACTGATTAAAACATCTTCACTGCTTCGAATAGAGAGCTCTTTTTTATTTCCAAGTATTTGTATCTAATCAAATGCAATTTTAGGGTTTCATCAACATAATTTACATTTACCAAGTTCGTACTCTGATGTAAAGATACTACTAAAATAAAAGTCAATAATACCCCAACAATACTACAGATTTATATGTGCAGCTCTTGCATGTTTATAAATAAATATAAATTACTTATGCAACCTAAAAGTTAAAAATTATTACGCACACATGTTTCGAAGTTGCAAGAAACTCCTTGTTCAATGCAAAAAAAAAAAAAAAAAGCATACGAATGATGATTTTTTTTTTCTCTCTTTTGCAAAATCTTCGTTTCTGCATTGAAAAAGAAATCTCTTGTAACCCCAAAACACGCTTATGCAGTGATTTATAAATTTGATTATTTGTTAACGTTTACATTTATTTATTTTCAACGCGAAGGTATTATTTCACATGTTTATTTTTGAATCCATTCAACCGAGTTGAGCGTTTGCTTTAATGAACAATTGTTCTAACCAACTTTCTCCTTTTTGTACTACCAGCCACAAAATATACAAATTCCACCCATTGAATCTCAAATCTCTTACTCTACAAAGTATTACACAAAACAATTGCGCAATCTATCGCCCTCACCCCCTCCACCGATTCCAGCCTTTGTCGGAAAATCAAAGAGGAAAATATCTTTTCGATGAGTTGAAGAACACTTCGTGGGGACAACTCTGTACCTCAGAACCAGACTAACGTAAGTCCATTTTCGTCATTTTTCGGTAGAGGGGAAAAACGATTGTCGAATACATCGTTTTTCCCCTCTACCGAAAAATGACGAAAACGGACTTACGTTAGTCTGGTTCTGAGGTACAGAACTGTTTACGCAGCTTCCAAAAAGTCGGCGGAGTTGATAATAGTCTGGGGAGGACAGAGGGGAAGGAACAGAAATGTGTTGACTCCAGAGAAATTGTCCGTGTTTGACGGAAGTGCAGAAAAAAATTTTTTTTTTTTCTTTTTCAATGAAATCGGTGTTCCGAGTGTAACGAACTGTGAAGATTAGATTTAGAGGGTAATGCTTGCAAAAAAAAAAAATTAAGCTGTAGTCACTTTCAATTTGAACGAAAGTTTTTTTGCCCCCTTACACACATTGATTGCATATCTTTGTCGGTGTACAAGTAGTATTTATTTTTGGTTGAGGTTTTTTTTTTTTTTCATATTTTCCCCTGCTAACTCTATTTTTATTAAATTTCCAACGAAAACATAACAGCATTTTACTAAAACATCATAATACTTTTTGGGAAAATTGCCGCCCCTCTTGCTGCTCCGAAGGTACGCCCCCTGATGTCCTGTCCCGTTTGGAGCTCCCTGTTGTCTTTTTAAACCGCAATGATGTCCCTTTAATGCACTCTGATGCCTTTTTGAAGCTCCCTGATGTCCTGTTGAAGTGCCCTGATGTTTTTTTTGAAGCGTCCCCTGTTTTATTTTAATTTAGCATTCTTTTAATTAAGCACTTTCCAAAAGCATCCTGACACTGTTGTTCCAATTGTAGCTCCACTTACTACTTCAGCTTCTTGTTTTTTATGATAAAAATAAATTTACTTCATCGCATCACAAATTGCTTTTTTTTTTTTTTTTTGCTCAGCAAACAATTCTCACTTAAATAGACCTATTTCAAAAAATTGTTTTTATGCTAATGAACGCAAATTGTTTTGCAAAAGGTCTTTTTTAATAACCATAATTTTAGTACCCTTCAAAGATCTATTTTTACCATTTTAAAACTTTTGAAGAATTCAGTTTTTTTTAATGTTTTTAAAGCTTAGAGAAATGTGACAGTAAATACTTAATTACATTAAGTAATTTCCGTACTTCAAAATTAAGTGAAAAGTAGCTGTTGAAAATCTTACTACTTGTAGGCTTTTAAACATCCATCTTACTTGATCAACTTTAAATAATTTTCTAAGGAAGCTAGTCCTTAGCTACTTAAAAGAGCTATAATTATCCCCGAGACCACCCTCGAGCATTTGCATTGTCTGGCTTTCTGCACGAAGTGCCAAAAGATAATGCTCACAAATCTTTTGAAACCTACTCTTGATGAGACATGCTTTGTACAGAGTATCACTCCGTGTTTAAAATATATTTTTTTCTTCACCATAGAAAGCAATCTGGTCTTAGACTTCATTTTGGAGTTTTATTTCGTGTGTAAGGTTAGTCTGACTAGTTAATGAATACTTAAGCATAATTTCATGTTCAGAAATTCATAAAACATTGTAAAAAGTTGCTGTATTTGGCATGTGACATTTAAAACATGGATGTCCGTAATTATTGAGAAAAAAAAGGTAGAACTTTTATGGGTCAGCTTCAAATTCTTTTGGGAGGTTAAAATGAAAGGACAAGAAAAGAAGAAGAGAAAACATGCACCAGACAATGAACGTATACTAAAAAAATAAGAAAATTAAAATAAAAAAAAACTAAACAGTTTAAGCATCTGCCCACTTTTGAGTTTCAATCTCTTTTTAATTTCAGCAAGTTTTATGTTCGCATCTCTAAGTACCAACCCTATATTTTTTAGGAGCCTGCACCACAGATAAAATGCATCTGGGAAAACAATATTTGATAAATCAGTTTTTCCACAGATCAAACATCTCTCACCCTTTGAAATATTTTCACCCGCTAACCCCCACACACAAACTCGCGTCAGCTTTTAATTTAATGGAATTTTTGATGTTCAATTTCCCGTGATTAATTGATTCGAAGACAAATCCAGCCCTTTGTGTCAAAAGTTTTGTTTCCTCCTCGTCGGAGGTTGGAACAGATTTAGCGCGCCCTGGATGACTGGAGTCACTTAATCAGTAAAGTTTTATCTAGCGAGGTTCCAGTGTTCCAACAGAGGTTTAAGTGACTCCGCATATTAGGGTAAACGCTTCAAACAAACAGGATCAGAAAGAGGGCATTTTTCGTTTATAGCTATTGAAAACATCCCGGACTATCTATCATTTCGGCAATCCTCTCCGGAAAGATTTATTTTCCTCAACTTATTTCAACGGTAATCCGGAAAGAATAGAAAGAATATCTCCCGGGCAGATTTTCTCTCTGGAACGTGGCCGCTTGTTTGCAAGCGCTCTGATGTCAAGGTGTTGGAACAGATAATGTAACCATAGGAAAAGTCAATCTGTCAAAAGGTGGGGTTTAAAACCCCAATGACAGAGCATCCCTATTAACCTCTTCGTGTACCGATTCCGAGAGGGGGCTGCCCCGAGGATTAGTTAAATCACTTGACATCTTGTACTTCCAAATAAAGGCACTCATTAATCTTCTGCAAGTCGTGTCTTTACTCTTTTATCAGCCCTCTGCACCGAACTTTAACCACTCCATCCTCTTGTCTTTTCCTTTTCCTCTTCCTAAGCTCCAGAACTTTTAACTTCCCCTTTTTAATGCTCTTGTTCTATCTCAGTCCTTGGATTCCTGACGAATTTGAAGCAAAAAACTTGTTTTGCTCTATTAACCCACTGTTTTGTTGAAATATATTCTTGGTTGATGTTTATTTAAAACTTTTCTCCGTCCATCGATGCCAAGATTTTTAAATGAGAGGGTATCAGAATATTTCCAGGCTGTTTGTAGTGAATAAATTTTTTTAGGAGGATCTTATTCACCAAAAAAAAAAAAGTCAGAGAGATCCTCAAAATCATATACCATACAAAAAATATAACAATGTATGATTTATTTATTTTTTTACTTTGATTTTTATAATGTAGATGGATGTACAAATGTTTCCATAGTTAAAAAAAAAATATTTTTTTGTTATCTAGAAATTCGTTTAGGTATTTTACAAAATTAATGTGCCGTTGCCTGTCGTGCTATGACATAAAAATTCGACGATTGTAGCTCCACAACACATTCTTCGATTGTTCTTCATGTCCTAAAACTTGCAGCCAGCATTTTAACTAGAAGTAGTTTTGAAGAATTTCTTACCTTCCTACCTTTTCTAACAAGTAAAACTTTGTTGATTGTAACAATTGTTTGAAGTTTTACGACATAATAAAGCTATTTTTCAAAAAAATTTGTTTGCAGAATGCAAATTCGTTTTGCGAAAAGGCATGACCACCAAAAATTTGGGTTAAAAAGAGGACGACGGCATCAGTAGTATACCATTCAACTCTAACCCACCTTATACTGTTACTTATGAAAATTTAGCGAACTTAATCTTTTATATATATATAACTGCTATTCGTTCATCCTTTTCTTTTTCGATATCTTCATTGCAAAACAGTCAAACCATTTCCCATGCTGTTACCTTTCTCGAAGTTGCTTTTTCTTCACAAAACATTCTACGAATTCGCAAAACTTTTGAAGGAATCGAAATTTTGACATCAACGAAGATTTTCCTCACAGATAGCAAATCTTCCGTGTTCCACCAAGTAAGAAGACCCTCGTCCTGAAATTTTTTCATCGCACTCGTATCTTTACATCGCGTGCAGTCCCGGCGATTAACTTTTGAAACTGCACTCTGATAAATGGATTTGGCAAAGGTGAAAATAGACGAAGGAAATTCTTTTGTCTGTAGCGCTGCCGCGTTTTGGGGTGTTCATTAATCTTTCTTTGCAACCTCCTCTTTCTTTCTGCCGGAATGGAACTTTACCGATGGTTTTGTTTACCTCGTGACTCTGGCCCCGCCTCTTCGATTAACTTCGCCTGTAGTTCTGCTGCCAGAGCGATTTCTTTGCCTGGTTTTTAAGCAAGAAATGGTGGTTATCGCGTTTTAAAAAGTCCATCGGGTAACGAGTACTTTAACGCACATTGAAGTTATGAGATTTTAAATGTTTGAAATTTGGTTGTGAAAAACCATGGTTGTGTATAGTCGTAGGGAAAATGACCGACTCCGACTCATACTCCTTTACCCCCCAAAATCAATCCAACTCCACGATTCGGACTCTTACTTGGCACTGTGACAGAGTTGCGCACAAAATAGCCGAATCCGACTCTTGGAATTTAAAGCCTCCCTAGGCTAAGTTTATTTTATACATTATCGAACACAAATAATTTATAAATTAACCTAACAACTGGGAACGGTTTCCTTTGCACAAATCTTTCAAATTCATATTATCCAAAAATAAAAATTACTCAATGGATTTTTTTATAAACTTAATTGTTATATGATATCAACCTTATAAGATAATCCAGCTGTCTTGTTCATGTAGGGCATGTATTATGAGGTGTTGAAAGGCATTTGAAAAGAACAACACGTGTTGAAAATTTTCCATTCTCTTTGGAGAAATTTTCGTAAAAAAATTAAAACTGAACGTTTTCAATGAGAGTGCAGTTCCAGAATTTTCATGCAGCCATTCGGTGTAACTTTCAGCCGTGGTTCCTCATTTCGAACTTCCCAACTCATACTTCCAAATTTTTACTGTAGTTAGTTTAAAACAGAAGAAAAGCTCCTGCAGTGTAAGTATTATCCAAATTTAAAAAATTATAATTGTTAAATCCATTAAAAATGAATTATTAGCCAGGTTTGAAGCTATCCTTTTCCATTCTTGGGTAACTTAGAGCCACGTCAGAAATAAGATGCAAAACAAAACATTTTGACAAAGCTGTGCAACCGTGTGGAGTAAGGATACCAAACGTTTAAAAACTACTCCTTTGTACTTCATATAATTATACGACTTCTATTATTAATAATTCTTCATAGAACATTGCAATGTACTTACTACGATATCAAAAATAACCTCTAAACAGTAATTTTAAAAATATTGAATGAATGAGGCAAGAAGGACGCTAACGCTAATTCAATATTCACTTTCTTTTTTTCGTAAATAATTGTAGAAAACTTGCCAGGAGAAAGCAGCATTTGACCTTAATGTAATGAGTAAAATTGAAGCGGCGCAAAGTTAAACGGCATGGCTCAAAGACACCCTAAATGATTGTAAATAAAAATGAATACGTTTGCTACACAGGAATTGACTTTATTGCTGCTACTACAACTAGAACACAGCTAAGTGTAGTGTTTCCTGAACATCTATTAGTTTTGCAGCTTTAATCACCCAGATCCGAAAGTCTTGAACAAGAGCCTCTAAGTTGTTATTACGCATCATAGAAAGCAGTAAGCCAGCTATCTTCTTTGATAATGTTCTTCGACAGAAATATGAATATTTAGATTAAACATTGCTTAATACACGAGAGAGTCGCCTCCAAAAACAATTCTAGCAGCATCGTCTTATAAGAGCGAAGTAAACGACTTTTCCAAACATCAAACAATTCATTACCCAGATGTTTCTTTCAAGTCAGCCTTCCATTACTTAAGTTTACATCTGTTCAGACACATTATATCCAATTTCGTCATTCATACCGGATAAATTGCGCGCAAAACCCGAAGCAACAAAATAATTCCCATCTTCTTCTGCCGCCCCTTGCACCGCCTCTGATAGGTTTGTGTGCATCTGCTTTTCCTTGCTGTGTTCTCCCCCCCCCCTTTTGGCATCCCCCCACCCCATTTCGTGTTTGACGATCAACGAAGCTCAATCATTTGCTTGCACACACACTCTCGGCCATGGAACGAAAAAGATTCTGATTTGGAACTATATTTCGAGGGAGCTAAGGGAACATGACGACCTTTCGCATCACTGGGGTAATTGAAAGCGTTTACGAACCGGAAGTAGCTGGCGTTTTGGGAAAGCTGTCATCGATGTCATATCGATGAAAAGTTATTTGTTTTGTTTCGTAATGGTATCGTTTTGTGTTTTGGCCTTCTTTTTCCCTTGCCGATCTGAACGAAAATTGCGAAAATTAAGGGTGTTATGCTCTTCCGTTGAAACATAGGAAAGTTTCAAATGAGTTGGGCTGTGTTGTCCAAAAAGTTTCTTTCACTTTGAGTCGGGAATACACTAGAAACAATTTCAGCAGTTAAAATGGTTTACTTAATTGCTATGAAGAATAACGATGCACAGCCGGTTCACCAGCAGTTAGCCAACTTTGAATAAATAAATTAGGAGTTTGTTCATTTCACGTAGACACATTTTTTACCTTGTGAAGGCAGATGACAAGGTAGATGTCAAACCTTTATTGACATCTTTTATTCTTCAAAACAATTTTAATTTTTGACTACGTATTTTTTATGTTGTGTGAGGTTGTTATTTATTTTCTTTTTGAAATAGTTTTACAAACCGTTTAATAATATGGTAAGCAATTTGTTTTTCCCAGAAACTCAAAAGTAAGTTGCACATTATACGGTTTTGGGCGAAAAGAAGATATAGTAGAACCGCATTGATCCGGACTAATAGTGGATCCAGGTCGTCCGAATTAAGGAAAGTACAGGAACACGTTAAACAAAATAACTTATAAATTGAGCCAGGGTACATAAACAAACTACTGAAGCATTTTACTTTTAACTGTTTTATTTATGAAAAAAATATGTGTAGGTGTATTTATATAATTGATCGGCCCGTTTTGCTCTTCTCGGATGACCCATCAAAAAGCTCACACTTCTTTGCATTGAAAAGGGGGTTCCTTTTAACTCCAAAACTAGTGTCAGGGGCAATCTTCAATTTTTGTGCGATTAAACGTTGCAGTTCTTTAATTTACTATGCATTCTCTTATTTTACTCAAAATGACGCTTTCGTTTAGTTTGTTATGTTTTTGCATTGTGATAAATGTTCTGCAGCAAAAACTATATAAAATGGTAGATTTAACACCTTTGGTCCGCTGTCGAAGACTATTGACAAAATGTGTATCTTTTCGTTCTTGTGCGAAAAAAAAAATATTTTTCTTGCAAAATAAAATAATATTATTAAAAAATATTTCCAAATATTTTAGCACCGATGACTATTGAACTTAATTGAAGCGCAACGCATTTAAATTTACTTTTTTTGGAGCAAGAATCAAGCCTAAACGTATACAGCTTTGTTTGTGGGAGAAGGAAATCGCGAATAAGTTATAATTGGCTGCTAAAGAAATGCGATAAAAATGTTTTTACTTCTCTGCGTTAAATTACTGTTTATCACCTACCCGTGGCTTTTTCCCTCTCCCTTGCTAACGCGCGTACATTTCCAGTGGCAGTATAATTTGAGTGATTATTGCATGTGTGAGGGGAAATAAACAATTCGCTTGTTAGTAGAATAATGCTTAAATATGTTTATAATATGGTGAGAATAGTCATGATCTATTTCTTTTTCTTTTTAGTGCACAAGTGCGGCTATTATTTTTGAGTGAAAGTATGCGATTATTTTCGTGTTTTCACACTTCTTTTTAAAGATCAACCTGAAAAATACTAGCAATTTTTAACAATAGGAAGAATTTGTTTATTTAACCCAATTGACTGTGGTTATGAAGCAAGTTTGGGTGATTGAATTCATTTTACCTTCGAAACAGGTAATAATTAGCATAAGCAGCACGTTTAATCTCAAACATCTTATCTTGACTGTTCACTTATTTTTTCATGTTCTTTGGAAAAGGAAGATCTTTTGCTTGAGCATGCACTGCATGTAAACCGCAAATTGAAGTTTTCTTATTGGTTCAGAAGGCTTCAAACGGCGGTTTGGCTGACTGACCGAGAGTCGAATTGTCTGATGCATATAGGCGTTATTGGTTGAAGAAATTTTCGAACGTTGGTTTGGCTTTTGAACAAAGGGTGGAATCGCCTGGTGAATAAGAGCATTTTTGGTTGAAAAGAAGTCTTCGATCTGCGGTTTGGCTGTCTGGCAGAGGATTGAATCGTCCGGTAAATAAGAGCTTTATTGGTTGTAAGGGCGTTATTGGTTGAAGAAGGCTTCGACCATCGGTTTGGCTCTTGAACAGAGGGTCGAATCGACTGGTAAACAATAGCATTATTGGTTGAAATGATGGCTTTGACCGGCGCGGTGGTTTGGCTGTCTGGCAAAGTCGAATCGCCTGATGAATAAGGGCGATATTGGTTGAAAAGGGAACAGTTGGTTTGGCTGTCTGACTGAAGGTCGAATCGTCTGGGGAATAAGGGCCTTACTGTTTGAAGATTGCTTCGGCAGGCGATTTGGCTGTTTGACCAAAGGTTAAATCGTTTGGCGAAAGATTATCCTCTCCTACTTTTGTTTCTTTTTAATTCAAATATTTTTCAAATATTTTTTAACTTTCTCAAAGAATTTCAGAAGAAATTCAGACAGTTTTGAATATTTTGGCAACAATTCAGTTCATCTAGATGATATTGTTATTGGTTTTGCACTGCGCCAGTATAGGACAACTCCATTTTAACAGAGCATCAATCGGTACACTAAACCGCCTACAAAGACTTCAAGTCTAAATATGTTGGACCATTTGTTCGGTTGCAGGAACTTTATAAAGAACATGGGCTCTACTTCCATGTAATGCAAAAATTCTCATTAGCAATTTTTAAATAATTGACCTATTTTTTCCCAGTAAGAAACATATCCCATAAGATACAATACCCCCAGGGGAAAAAAAAATATTGATTAAATATAGTTTCTGAAAATTGTCACACGATTTTATTGCATAAATTTTGAGAATCGGCAGAAGTTAGAGTTAACATTCTTTATAAAGCTTATGCAACGAAACATATGATCTAACATATTTGGACTCGAGTCTTAGTAAGCTGTTTTATGTAACAATTAATAAGCCTGTAACTGTAGAACCGACGTTTTCCCCTAAATATTTCTAAATATAAATTGGTGATTTTACAAAATGCTTATTTTTTCCGTTCTATTTTCTTATATTTGTTTTCTTGTCGAAATTTTTTTCAACACTACTGGATTCCTTCTATAAATTTTCGGAACCCGTTAGAATATATTTATCCGCAACATTTACTTTGTCTTTCTACTGAGATGAAATTTGTTTCTCCAATTCTTCATCAAGATTTTTGTTGTAGGATACGGTTACAGATGAACCATTGATACATGTGTAACCGTAGCCTACGTGGATGGGCGCTCCGCTTTACACCAGCCTGTAATTTTCGACCAATTTCTGAAGCTAAAAGGGGATGAAAAAATTAGTACCGTAAACGCGCCATCTGTCGGCTCAAAGCGCATTTATAATGAAATTTCTACGGGATTTTGAGTGTCGGACTTGGTAGATTTTTCAAAAATTATGGGCATTTTTTTTCAAAATTTCAACTCACTAGCATTGTAACAACTCAGGTTGATCTCCAAAAGCTACTGAAAAGAAATTTTTTTGCTTGGAAATTAAATTAATACTAGATGAACACGACTCTGTCAGTAATTGCGCTTCAGATTAAAAAATCAACAAGTTACTTTTGAAAAAGCAAAAAAATATATCTTTTTTTTATTACAACATTTTTTCTAGGATTTTCAATCCTATGTGAAGTTATCAGTTGCCACTTAGCTGTTTCTGCGTTTTGCTAAATGCATTTTAAAACTTTAGGACGCAATAAAAATACTTTAAAAACTAATAATGCATCAGAAAAAAATATTATTCTCCCATACATATACATGAGTGCAGCAGCAAACAAGTCTTATGCACTTTCACCCAATGATTTTTTTTTTAAAGTAAGTTACTTTTAAAAAGTTACATTAATTAAAAACCGTTTTTAATTTTTTTAACTATATTTTTTAAAAAGAATTATGAATTTAAATTTAAAAAAATGAAAAAACATTTTATTCAGAAAAATAAACTTGTTAAATAAAAAAATAAACGAAAATGAAAGAATAATGAAAATAAAAAAATAAATAAATAAATAAATAAAGATTTAAAAAATCATAATTTTTAACTCTGAAATTTGGGGGGGGGGGGCACTAAGGATGGATCCTTTACTTTTGAAAGTGAGAGAGCAGTCATCCTCTTTATCCCCTGTACGAGCCGCCTATGCTTCGAATGCCCCCCCCCCCCGCCCCCCAAAAAAGCCCGAGACCACACCAGAAAGTGAAAGAGAAAATCTTTAAAGCTTTTCCCCGTAACAGTTTAGGGGACGGTATTATTTTCCCTTGGCCCATCCGCCATCCCTCAAGCACCTCCGTAAACGAGACTCCCTCAAAATGATATAAAAAATGAACAAACAATTAAAACTAATATTAGCTTGCCTAAAAAACAGCAATAACGCAATCGGCGCCAGGAACACTCCCCCCCCCCCCCGTTAGTACACCCCGTTAGTCCCACATTGAAATGAGTTCTTTCAAGGCCAAACATTTTTGTATCGGGGCACACTATACAAGTAGGTGAATGAGGAGCAAAGTGAAATACAGGGGCAAAGTGAAATGGTGAAATATTTTCAGTTTGCAGCGCCACTTTTCAAGCAATATTTTAACTAAGTTCCTGAACATTTTGTTGATTCCTGTCAAGAACTAAATACTTCTGGAGATAGACGAAAAAACTATACAAGTGGTTTTTAGAATTTGATTCACTTATTGTAATATTAGGAGGTTTCGAAAAATATTTATTATCATTAAAATTCTTGTATTTATCGTTTTAAGTGCTAATTAGGATCCACTAATATCTAGTGTAGTACTTATTCCCGTTGGCCCCGTTATCAATATTGTTGGTATTAGATAAAGATAAAAATAGCATCGAATGAATCGGAATAAATTTCATATCAGTTTCAGAGAAGCCTTATCATTCAAAATTCTCATTAAGATTATTATTAAAACAAGCTGCGTGGCCTGGCGTTGCACGGGCTACCTTAAAAATGAAAGCGATGTCAAGTGACACATCCGCTTTCGGCAGAGCAACAAACTCGCCGCCACGGCGGCTCGCTATGGCCAGCGCCCTCTACACACAGTGACAGTTGCCAAAACAATACTTTTAATAAACGCCATGTCTCGAGAAGAGCGAATTTGAAGATTTTTTTTTAATTTCTTCCGAATTCCTTTATCAAACCTTATGTTAATTAAAACTAATGAGGCCTGAAAAATTACAATCGATCGGTACCTGGTTCGACGTTCAGCTCATTGGCATTCAGGAGAAACAAACAGGACATAGATACATAGAAAGAAACTCAGTTTTCAAAAAATTAGAGTACTGTTCATAGCAACCGTATACAACTATTCTCAGGAAATACTGGTTCGAATTAAAAATTCTTTTTGTGTTGAACAGCCCATTTAATCAGGAAGGCTTTAGACTAACTAACATTGCACTGTATGTAAGAAGTTATTATTTTAGTTTAGAAATAATAATGGTCGAAAAGCACGAGCGGATTAGTTCCATTCTCCTCGAGAGATGGCGTTCATTGGAGGCATTGTTTTGGCAACTCTGTGTAGAGGTCGCTGGCCGCAGCGAGCCGCCGTGGCGGTGAGTTTTAACGGACTCCGTATAAAATTAGTTATTATTGAAATAAAAAGTTATATATGCGCAAAAAACATTGCTGAAATTTTATTGAAAGTCACAAAAATGGAATACAAAATTTACATAAAAGATGTCCATGATATTATCAGTATTATTTTGTTAATTTACCTTTCAAAAAACCTGAGTAAGGAATTTTTTTCAAGCTTAGACTAGAAAAAATAATGGATACCGGTCAATTTTTGTGCTGACTGGCAGCGGTTTACTGGACCACTAGTTGTGAATTGCTGATTTAGAAAAACTGATTGCTGATTGATGACGTGTATATTCGTGAAATCTCATTTCACTTTTCACTAAAAAAATTGTTACTTTTTTAAAGGCACTTTTAGATAATTTCAATTCTATTTTTTCTCTAAAACAGAAAAAGCAAGAAAATTATGGATACAAAGCAAATTTTTTCAAATGGGAAAGGGGCCGAAATACTCAATTCATATTACATCGAAAAGCGACAAAAAACCATACAAACTGAAAAAAAAAAAAAAAACACTTATTTCCTAGAATCGAGGGAGGAATTGTTCATTTCTGACCCCCCTAAACGACGGATTATTATCTTATTAACTGAAGTTATTGATAAATCGATTAACTGTAGTAAATTTTTCATTTTTGTGTAAGACCGATTTTAAAAATGTTTTTAAAGTGCAAATTTGCCAAAAAGTATGTATCCATTACACCTGTTTTGGAGCTACAAGAAACACCTTTATCAATACAGAAAGATGTTGTGTTGTGTAGAAAAATTGTACAATTTCAGAAATTTTTTCACAGAAACATATATTTTTGTCTGAAAAACATAACTTAGTGTTTTTAGTATGGCTCTGACAACAATATGCATGACCTTGAGAGAGTTACTTTCAATTCGGAAAAAGAGAAATTTTACTACCAAAAGGCCCAGGGGTCGCACCCAAAAGTGATGGCGTCAACAATTTTTGTGACTTTCAATAAAATTTCAGCAATGTTTTTTGCGTTTTTATAACTTTTGCAATAATTACTAATTTATTGCGGAGTCCGTTAAAACTCACCGCCACGGCGACTCGCTGCGGCCAGCAACCTCTACACACAGTTGCCAAAACAATACTTCCAATGAATGCCATCTCTCGAGGAAAGTGGAAACTAATCCGCTCGTGCTTTTCAACCAGAATTATTTCTAAACTAAAATAATAACTCCTTACACATAGTGCAATGTTAGTTAGCCTAAAGCCTTCCTGATAAAATGGGCTGTTCAACACAAAAAGAATTTTTAATTCGAACCAGTATTTCCTGAGAATAGTTGTATATGGTTGTTATGAACAGTACTCTACTTTTTTGAAAACTGAGTATAATTCTATGTATCTATGTCCTGTTTCTTTCTCCTGAATGCCAATGAGCTGAACGTCGAATCAGGTACCGATCGATCATAATTTTTCAGGCCTCATTAGTTTTAATTACCATAAGGTTTGATAAAAGAATTCGGAAGAAATTTAAAAAAATCTTCAAATTCGCTCTTCTCGAGACATGGCGTTTGTTAAAAATATTGTTTTGGCAACTGTCACTGTGTGTAGAGGGCGCTGGCCATAGCGAGCCGCCGTGGCGGCGAGTTTGTTGCTCTGCCGAAAGCGGATGAGTCACTTGACATCGCTTTCATTTCTAAGGTAGCCCGTGCAACGCCAGGCCACGCAGCTTGTTTTAATAATAATCTTAATGAGAATTTTGAATGATAAGGCTTCTCTGAAACTGATATGAAATTCATTCCGATTCATTCGATGGTATTTTTATCATTATCTAATACCAACAATATTGATAACGGGGCCAACGGGCGAAGCACATAAGATTTTTATCCCGAGCAACTTGCACTCTTTTTAAATATAAGCTAGTTTAAGATATTAAGTGCCACACTTTTTTTTCTTATTTTATTCATGAGATTAAAATTTTGTCATTTTCCAGAGCGATATGTTTCTTGTTATTTTATAATGTTTACTTTCACACATCTTATGTAAATGAAATATTTATCAAGCAAATAATAGATTAGTGTAAAACAATGAGTGTGAAAAAAAAAAAAAAAAAAACCATAAATGAATAAGTAAACTGAATGGGCTATTACACTTCGCCCCATCCACCTTGCCCAGCGAGCATTTGACGAATTGCATTGAGCATTTAAATTCAAAAAATGCTTAACATGAACTAAATAAGTACTGACTGAATAATAGTAGATCCTAATTAGCACTTAAAACTATAAGTACAAGAATTTTACCATAACAATAAATATTTTTCGAAACCTCCGAATATTACAATAAGTGAATCAAATTCTAAAAACCACATGTATAGTTTTTTCGTTGATCTCCAGAAGTATTTAGTTCTTGACAGAAATCAACAAAATGTTCAGGAACATAGTTAAAATATTGCTTGAAACGTGGCGCTGCAGACTGAAAATAGTTCACCATTTCACTTTGCCCCTGTATTTCACTTTGCTCCTCATTCACCTACTTGTATAGTGTGCCCCGATACAAAAATGTTTGGCCTTGAAAGAACTCATTTCAATGTGGGACTAACGGGGTGTACTAACGGGGGGGGGGGAGTGTTCCTGGCGCCGATTGCGTTATTGCTGTTTTTTAGGCAAGCTAATATTAGTTTTAATTGTTTGTTCATTTTTTATATTATTTTGAGGGAGTCTCGTTTACGGAGGTGCTTGAGGGATGGCGGATGGGCCAAGGGGAAATAATACCGTCCCCTAAACTGTTACGGGGAAAAGCTTTAAAGATTTTCTCTTTCACTTTCTGGTGTGGTCTCGGGCTTTTTTGGGGGGCGGGGGGGGGGGGACATTCGAAGCATAGGCGGCTCGTACAGGGGATAAAGAGGATGACTGCTCTCTCACTTTCAAAAGTAAAGGATCCATCCTTAGTGCCCCCCCCCCCCAAATTTCAGAGTTAAAAATTATGATTTTTTAAATCTTTATTTATTTATTTATTTATTTTTTTTATTTTCATTATTCTTTCATTTTCGTTTATTTTTTTATTTAACAAATTTATTTCTCTGAATAAAATGTTTTTTCCATTTTTTAAATTTAAATTCATAATTCTTTTTAAAAATAAAGTTAAAAATATTAAAAAAGGTATTAAATTAATATAATTTTTTAAAAATAACTTACTTTAAAAAAAAAATCATGGGGTGAAAGTGCAAAAGACTTGTTTGCTGCTGCACTCCTGTATATGTATAGGAAAATAATATTTTTTTGTGATGCAATTATTAGTTTTTGAAGTATTTTTATTGCGTCCTAAAGTTTTAAAATGCATTTAGCAAAACGCAGAAACAGCTAAATGGCAGCTGATAACTTCACGTAGGATTGAAAATCCTAGAAAAAATTTTGTAATAAAAAAAAGATATATTTTTTTGCTTTTTCAAAAGTAACTTGTTCATTTTTTAATCTGAAGCGCAATTACTGACAGAGTCGTGTTCATCTAGCGTTAATTTAATTTCCAAGCAAAAAAATTTCTTTTCAGTAGCTTTTGGAGATCAACCTGAGTTGTTACAATGCTAGTGAGTTGAAATTTTGAAAAAAAATGCTCATAATTTTTGAAAAATCTACCTCGTCCGACAG
Source organism: Uloborus plumipes (assembly GCA_038373865.1). Lineage (NCBI taxonomy): Eukaryota > Metazoa > Arthropoda > Arachnida > Araneae > Uloboridae > Uloborus > Uloborus plumipes. The sequence continues at coordinate 83,247 of JAXGGA010000511.1, read as the reverse complement.
TCAAAATCCCGTAGGGTTTCATTATAAAAGCGCTTTGTTTGCCCCGGTTAACGCGACATCTGGCGGCGAAATTCCTTGCCCCTGTCCCTCGCTTTTTGAGGGAAAATTACAGGCTGGTGTAAAGCGGAGCGCGATCTTCGTAGGCTACGGTGTAACCGTTTAAAAAATAATAATAAATTAAAATAAATTAAAAAAAAAATTTCTCTAATTGTCTGTAAATTTAGATGATTTTTTTTTTAGCAAAATGATTGTTTATTTATTTCTATTTTCTTAAATTGATTTTCTATCGAAAATTATTCACCACTACTAATTACGAATTCTTGAAACCCGTTTGCGCATTAATCCGCAAGACTTCAACTTCAACTTTCCAGTACAAGATAAATCGCGGATCCTTACTTTCCCCTAAACCAGCAATTCTCTTTGCTTAGTGGAACCACTAGAATTGTATTTACAAGCGTTTTCCCAACCTATAATTAAAGAGAGGCACCGGCAGAAGACAATGACAGCGGTGTTCCTTTTTGTGTTCGACCAAAAGGGGGCTGTTCGAAGAAGAAAAGAACAAATTTGTTCCGCGCGTTTGTCATTGTCACGGGACGTTCTAAGGCCCGTCCCGGGACAGTTTGGAACGACCACCCGCTGCTAGGGACTACAGACAGCCCATCCTTTCTGGCGCACCGCAGGTCAAAATAACCGCGAACGACAAGTCTGTAGACTTGTTTTCAAAAGTTTTGATTGAAATCTGATGGCTGCCACACCCTCTCGAAAATCTTCATTACGGATTGGACCAATGTCGGCTAGCTCTCTTCAGGAGGAAGGCATTTGATTCCGGCTCTGCTCTTTTAAGTGTCTGGCAATTTACTTGCCAAATATCACTTAACAAATGAAATGAAATTATCGAAAGTAAAGTGTTCTTATTTGTATTTTTTTTAAACTTCGAGTTGGTATTTGGTTTCAGTTTGAAGCAACCTTTTTCGCTCTCTCTCTCTTTTCTTTTAATAGGAGAAAATGAGTCAGGAAAACTTGTCTTTCTCCTCACCCCGCATGCTTTATCAGATCAAAACTAATTGTGTTTTAAGTGTCCGGCACGACTCCTGCAAAATGATTGATATTAAAATGCATTTAGGCAACGAAACCATCATACGCAGTTTTTCTTATTCAAGTTTTTTCCATCATAACATTTGCTTTCATTCGAAAGTGTTTTTTTTCCTAGAGAATTAAATGAAAGAGAACTCGATTTTTGTTTTGGTAATATTTTACGCAAAAACTCGAGCGTAAACATGCTTAAAGTATTAGGACATTTACTTACCAAATGGCAGCAATTAATTGATAAATGATATTGATAAAATAGGTGAACATTATTTGTGTAATTCATAGTTAATTTGTTTTGTGGCAATATTCGTTTCCTTCTGTGCCCCTTTTACGTTGTAGATTTAAATAAATTGCTAAAGGTTGCTGTTATTGTTTAACAAATTAAAGTAATACAAGGTAGAGCAACTTTTGAAACTGTTCAAGAATAATTTCATTTCGTTTTGTGGAAGCTATCAAAAACATTTTTTAAAAAATCGCTAGTTAATTTCAACTGACTAATCTTTTTTGCAAACACGCCATGTTAGTTACGTTTTCGGTTTCGGAATTAGTTTTCGACTTTAATAATAATGATAACAATAATTTTTCAAACTCATTTAGTGAAAACAACAAGTATCAGTCACATGATTAGGAATAACCAATGAAAATGCCGGACAGAAGCTCATCAGGAGAAAAGAAGAAGAAATTCCAGAAAAGAAACTAAGCCAATATCATTTATAACCCAAATGCGAGCTCCTGAAGACATATCATAACTTGTCGATTTCGACCGGACTTTTCTGAACAAATGAGGGCTATACAGCAGACCTTTTTTCCCTCAGGTCTGGCCGGACACTTGTGGCCTAGCTGAGGATTTTCCGGCTTTCCGGGACCATCAGGCCAAGAAAGAAAGAGCGACCCAAACATAAGGTTAGAGGAGAGAGAGAGGGAAAAAAATTCATCTGATCGATAACTTCACTAAGCCCCAGGTCTTCTGAAGACAGCTGGGTGCATCTTGACACCAGAGTTCCCTCCCTGTAGCAAAGGAAGAGAGCGAAAAAAATATCTCCCTTTTTATTATTTTCCTCCCTCCACCACCAGCCCCAAAAAGTTATTATTATAAAAGTGGCGAGGATTTGTTCTGTGTTACGAATAGTGCCTGACAAATGTAATGAGTTTCGTTAATAATTTATATCATTCAAAAGAAGAAAAGAGGGGGAAAATGAGCGAGAAGGACGGAAAAGTTTTGCCACGCAGGGATTTTTCATGAGGGGTTTATTTTTATTTGTTTATTCCCTTCTTCCTTGTGATCCTAGCTCGACTTAAATTGAATTTGTCTTCTTGAGGACAGGAGGCCCTTTTTCTTGCATGTTGTCATCACTCACGGCCTCCGCTGCTCCTGTGCACTCGATTTGATTTTAGTTTCACGCAATCAATTGAGGTCGTCTTGTGCGGAGAAAATTAAACAAAGATTTCCTCCTGCGGACAGCTTCATGAGTGGCGTGCGAATCTGTCTCTTAGATTTGCAAATGGTTCGAAGGAACACATTGTCGATGGTTTTTTTTTTTTTCTCTCTTTTTAAATCTCCCTGACTTTTAATTTGGGAGTTTTCAAACAAAGGCGACATCAGGCACTTGTAGCTGAAAGCAAAATCTGTTGGAACAAAAAAATCGTGCAATGTGTATAACAAGAGGAGTAAAAGGCACTTAGGTATTTGTCTCAAATTGGCCGATTTGAGTCTGAGAGCAGGTATCTGGCAAAGATAGCAGAAGGACCCTTTCTAATTACTAACACAAAACTCTACTTTTTTTCCCAAATCTCCCTTACCATTTAATTTTGGAGTTCCCAAACAAAGGTGACTCCAGGCGCTTGTAGCTGAATCTCCAAGGCAATCCTGAAGCAGAATCTTCAAGGTGACGGTTCAGAGTTTAAATTATAAAATGGAATTTCAGACTGAAATATTTGTCTGAACCTGGCAGATAAAAGTTTGAGGTATCCGATAGCTATAGTAGATAGGTATTTCCCAAATGCTGACACAACGCTTTTTTTATTCGACTTATTTTTGAGTATCGCTATTTTCGTTAAAACATCTTTCGAGTGTCGTCTTGACTGAATTTTTTTTTTCTTTTTTTGGTAAAATGACAATCCGAGTTGACAATTCAACCAATAACAGTCAAAAATCGCCTTTGAATTATCGCTTGAATATTAGGTCATCCCATTGGTTCAAGGTCATGACTAGCTTTTACCTTTAAAACGTAACTTAACAGCCAACTTTTTTAGTATGCTTGTGTGCTAATTGTCACCTATGTGACACTGACGGATAATTTTGCAAAAAAAAAAAATTAAGTCTGAGCAAAGCACCTCTATCACCATAATGTTGACAATTATTAAAACTTCTATTTCACATTCGAACTGTTAATGACATTAGTTTCCAGAATTTAACAACAAGCTAATAATAAATACATCATTAATTTCACACATGTTTTTATTTTTGGTGTTTATTTTTTCTAAAGTCGAACAAACACGCTTAACGAAAGATGTTGCTTTAAATATTTATTTGCCCACTTTTTTTCTCCACTTAACTCTTCTTCTTTAATAGCGGCATTTCCATTATACATTCGCGCTTTCAACAGATCTTAAACATGTTTAACTTTAGCATTTTCTCTTGTTTTAAATTCATTTTAATGTTATGAAAAACTAGTGAATACGCCCTCCTCATAATTCCAAACAGAACACGATACGCCGCTCTCCTTAATCGTTTCTTCCTTTTTTTTCTCCCATCTTTCTCTCTTTCACCCCTTTCTTCAACCCCTATCTTCATCGTGGTTTTTGTTCCTCAGTTTCGAAGGAGGGGAAAAAAACACCCAAAGAAGCTATCCGTTCCAAAAGAATAAGAAAACACAAACCCTAAATAACCCGTAATAAATCCTTAACTCAAATATAAAGAGATACCCAGCTCAAAGTAATTTTTTGCAGCTTCACATTTTTTTATACCCTCCCAACTAAAAAGGGAAAAATGCAAAAGAAAAGATGTTGTTTTAAAAGAGGCTCTTGTAACAGTTGGGGCTTGGCGAAGGAATATGCTGACTAAAGACAAGCGACCAATCACGCGGCGAGCAATTATTGACGTAAAGTGTGATGATATCTATTGCGATGATGTCGTGGGGGGAGGGGGTGGCTTAAGAGTTTTATGCAAATGAGCGTTTGTTTTAAAATTGCGTTCAGTGTGTCTAATGCCCGCGTAATGCATACTGATCCATTCATTCGAAAATGGTTGTTTGAAGACCCTCTCTCTTCCGAGCCCTGTGAGGAGCCAGGTGGCAAGTTTTGCTTGCATTTTCATTGAAAAGGATTTGCGCGCTCTTTTGTCGCTCCGCACTCTCTCTCTCTTTCGCTCGATGTAAGTGGCGCAGACGATCTTTTCTTCCTGTTAATGAGAAGCTAAAGGCCGCAAATATTCATGTTTTGATGTTTTGTGCCACCTGACCGATGATGTGGGAGCGGCATTCTGCTCGTCCTCAATTTATTAAAAGTAAAAATAAAAAAAAAAATGCGATGGACCGCTCTTCAATTGGTTTTTTTTTTTGTATGACTAAGTTTTAATGCCTTTATTTTTATAATATTTAACCCATTAATGCCTAGCGTCCCTTTTTAGGGACGGTCCAAAAAAGGGTCTGAATTTCCCCAAAATGAACATTTCAACCAAATAATAGTATTCAATTAGTACCTTGGTATTGTTTCAATTCGTTATTAACAGATTGCAGCACATAACCATTGTAAAGTGTGTTCTGTAGCAGTTTTAATATGATCTTTATCAAAAATTACATCGTTCACAATCTCAAGAAAAAAAGCTAAGTTTTCAAAGTTATTCCCAGCTTCCCAGTTTTGTTAATTGCTGATTTTATTTCTTCTTATAAAATGTCTTTTTAAATATTATATCGTAGGCAGAAAAAAATTTGTAAAAAAAGTATGTACCCTCTGGGGTCTATCGTAACTTTTAAAGGACGATTTTTCTTTCCTTAATAAAAAAAATATTTTGTACATGATATTTTTTAAATTATTTTACCTGTTCATTAAACACTATTTGTAACGAGAAAGCAAAATATCTTTGGGGAAAAAAATGTCAGGCATTCATGAGTTAATTTAACTACGCTATGTGCAATGCACGACAAGAAAATGCGTTGAACTCATTGTTAAACCAATCATTTCACTTATGATACAGTATGCATTTTACAGTAGAATGTCAAAATACCGAAGGAGTTGTCCTTAAATGTAGCCACACTATTTTTCAAAAATGTTGACCCCCTTGCGCCCATAAACTTTTTAAAAAAGTGTCATGCTTTGCCTCCGTTACTTGTAACATGTCATGCTATTTTTCATAATTGCAGTGAACTCCCGATTAACAGCGGTCGGAATATCGGCGGTTCGTATTATCCGCGGGTCTTTCTCACTTTAGTTTTCTTTTTATAAGGTGATGATTTATTGAATGCAAAAAAAAAAAGGAGAAAGAAAGAAAAAAAAATGCGTTATTGACCGTTTTTAGCTTTTCGACGTTTTTTTTACATTCAATATTGCCATTTTTAGCTATAATTTTAGCATGTGTGTTGTGTGATTGACTTTTTTAGCTATCGCATACATTGAGATCGCTTTTTACCTGTTGATCGATTAACAGTGTGAATCGATGCCGTGAACTGATGCAGAGAACACGTTTTTACAAAGATTGTCACTTAAAATATTACCTGTGATGTAACATGGAAATATCATGAAGCTGACACTTTATTTGATACTAGCGGTGCCCGCACGGCTTTGCCCGTGGTACAAAATTAAAAGTTCATTTGTAAAATAATTGATATAGCAGAAAAAATGCTCTATTTTAGTTATAATTCAACTATAATTCCTTCAAAGTATGATATAAAAATCTGATATAGACCTCACACTACTTAATTTTACGTGTAAATTTCTTAGTAGATGCCTCAAGTGCTAAAATAGTGCTTGGAGTGAGCAAGATAACAATTCAAACATTTGTATCCCTAGTTTGCTACGAAACAATGCAAGAAAACGTTTTACAATGATTAATCTCCTAAATATCTCCGATTTTAACGTCATTCAGTGGATTTTTCGCAAAATATCGCCAATAACGCCGAATTGAACGAAAAAAAAAAAAAAAAAAAAATTCGCCAAATTGGCGTCAAACACTTGGCGACCAAAAGCTTGGCGACGTATCGCCAAGTGGTCGCGCCAATTCATATCACTTTTGTCTGCATTGAAAACACTGATTTACCCCATAAAAGGGGTAAAACACCCCCTTGGGGACATTCGAATGCAACCCCAAGGAGAGGTGCACAAAAATAAGCCAAAAGAGAAAATAAGAACAATTTTGTTGCTCACAGAAACCAACAGAAATCTTACCAAAGTTTAAAAGAAGAAGAAAGTTTTCTTTCCTAGCTTTAAAAACAAAACAATACATTTTCCGAAATGAAACACTTTAAAAAGAACGATGCAATATCGCAATTGATACGATATTTGGTTAATCTGTGCATTAGGTACCCTTTTCTCGCTAAATGGGCGATAGGCGCGCCAAGCGTGGTAACCCTGACAATTTTGCGTAGTTTCTCTCGGAGCTTTCAACTCCGCTAGACACGCAAAAACGCGCCAGTTGGTGACTTTTTGAAAACGCGCCAAGCATTGTCCCAAAGCACATTTTCACCGGGAAAAAGACAGGGTTGCCAGAGAATTGAAACAAAAAAATACTGCGCCTCCTCTAAAAAAATAGACTACAAAATATAACTGTTTCCAAACGTTGCCAAAATCAATATTGCTGAAATGCGACATCTATGAAAATGAAAAAAAAATCCGCCAAATCTTTTAATTAAGTCATTAGTATATTGGAAACAGGGTTGCCAGAAAAATACTACGCTCCTTATTTGGGCCGAAAAAATACTACCGTAGTATCAAAAATACTACGTCTGGCAACGCTGGAAAAAGAACGAAACAAAAATAAGTATGAACACGTAACCATGGTAACAACATGAAAAGTTGATTTCCGTTGATAAAATAATTCATTTCATCTCTCTTTTCAAACAAATTTTATTCTCGAGTTCAACCATTTTAGAATCGTTTGGCTTGCTTTACTGAAGGTAAGCCTTGAATTCCGGGATTCTAAAAACAATTGTTACAGCTCTCCTGATGATCGTAGAAACTTCGAAAAAACTTCATTTTGTGCAGAAAATTTCAAGCTTTCGAATGACATAAGACTTGAAAATGTGTATGAAATATTTCTTCCCTATTTTATCGAATTTCCGCTAAGAATTCGAATAGAAAAAGAACGAAATGGAATTTTCGAAAAATCGCTTCGAGGTGCGAAACTACATGCTGCAAACTAATTTTGTGCCAAGTGGCATGAAAATCGACCGAACGGTCTTGGCGCTACGTGCGTAACAGACAGAAAGAAAGACAGATCCACCTTCAGCTTTATTATTAGTATAGAGATAGAGATAGAGAAGAGATAGAGAAGAGATCCCCGTCTTGAATGCAAAGTTGATATGATGTCACTAAATGGTTGTCATCTTGTGATATCATTTCCCACTTTCATCTTAATTCTATCTTTTTAAAAATCTCATCTGCATCGCAGCACCATCTCCATATATTATTTCTCTAAGCCGAATCCTATACCCGGTCGAAACTCGCTCATTTCTTTATCGAATTGCAAGAAAATTTATGATTTTGAAGCTTATCCCGCGGGCTATTGACGAAAATTAGACCCATCCTCTAAAAAGTGTCGGTTCGTTTTTTATTCGAACTTCAATTTTTCGGCACAAAATTGACTCTATCTAGCGAAATAATTATCGTATCGTCTCCATTTTGATTTCATTCGAAAGATTAAAAAAAATGCGTTCTTTAGAACGTTTCTCCGCTAGCGCCGCGTAACGAGAATCTCGAAAATCCACGTTTAAGCGACTTATAAGCGATTGAAGTTTGAAAAAGTTAAATTTTTTGCTCAACTGTTAAAATCGTTACATTGTTGTTCAAATCAATTTTAAATGCGACATTTCAAGCCAAGGCTTAGCTCGGTAAAAATTAATTGTAACTTTTATTGTTTCAAAATACTATGGTAGTTTTGCGATAACGTTAGTATTTAGTTTAGTAGTAGCCTTGGGTATTTGATTTTAATATAGGGTATCACTTTTGTAGTAGTTGTAAAAGTGAACGTGTCTTTGATCTCTTTGAAAAGTAGTCAGAACGACGGTAGTAGATGGCGATGTTGTGCAAATGAAGCCAATAAAAATTGTCGTATTAAATTTTAAGTTTAGAGGTTTTTTTTTTTTTTTTTGCGGAATTCCGCACGGGTCACCTAGTAAGAAATTTAACTGAAAGAAAAGCATATTTTGATTAATTATTACCCATTTGAGGCACAGAACATAAAACCTATTTTTTTTAAACTTACATTTGTTTATTTATTTATTTTAAATCTCAGAGCAGATACATTCAGCCGAAGTGACTGAGACAGTTTTGTTTGAAGTAAAATAGTAGTATCAATAATTATGATAAGTAATAATATTGAATTATTAAAATTAATAATATTTAACAATGTATTATTATTAACTACTTGTTGCTACTATTAAAAATATTATTATTACTAACTAATTATCTATCGTATTTAAACTATTAAAAATAAAAATGCTTTTTTTTTAAAATAATATCAATAATAAAATAAATAAAAATAATAAAGGGTTAGGTGGGGTCAAATTTATCTTCAAAAAGTTAAACTGAATACAGTTTTTCTTTCTTTCTTTATTTTTTCGCTGAATAGTAAGCTTTTTTTTTATTATTATTATTTTTGCTGTTTAATACGCAAATGACAACTACCTATTTTTAAGAAGTAAATATTCAATGTACTTTAAAGCATCTAATTCGTACATTGCTATTTGCTGTACTGAGCAATTAATGTGTAATTTAAATACTAAAAATAATCTTTTGAGAGTGAGTGGCATAATGTGTGCAATAATAATTGATCGTGTCGCCGGTAAAGAGAAAAATGGCATTGTGTAAAAAGATTGCTTTTAATTTTTTACAGAAAAATACTTTCTGACTAACGAAACTAACTACGAAAATAAATGCACACACACACAAAAATAAATAAATAAATAAATAAAAGCCTGGCGTATAGTTCTAAGCATCCTCTCCTAATGCAACCGTTGCCAACACAACCATTAAAGTAAAAATATAAAAATAAGAACAATCATGAAAAAATACTTTAGTTAAAAGGGCAATTTATATACCTTCAAAACAAACTTTGGAAAAGCTTTTTCTTTTGCATACATTTATTAATATTATTATTTTGGCTAAGTCGGGGGTTCTATTAGAAAAGAAGACAAGAACTAACGCGATTTGTACGGAAAATGATTACGGCTATCTTGCTACCAGCCCGCAGGCTTTTATTTAAATGAGTTCAGGGAGATTGGGGGCGTGTTTTTCCTTGTGCTTTTTCCCTTTTTTCCCCCTATTACTTTTTTCAATCTCCCCCTCAGCATTTATCCTGTCTTTAGAGATAATCCACATTCTCCTTGTTCTTCTTCGTGACACCAATTGGCCGAGGCTTGCTGGTAATTGGCTCGGGTTTCCAGGGCTGGGGGATTTAGAACAAAAACTTGGAAGGTGTCTTTAATTTTTGCACCACTAAAGGCCAGCTTAACGAGGCAGAAACAGTGTGCTTTTTAATCGGCCGCTCCAGACAATGGCTATTTTGGATCATCAGGAACAACTGTAAGATTGCTGTTTCTTTGAGGTATGCCTTGGAAGTGTAATGTTTAAAAGAGCATTTAGGTTTCGTCACAACATAGTTACATAAATGACTTGTGTATTTTTCCAAATTCCATCTTAGAGAAAAGAAAATAGTGAATAAACAAGGCATGTAGTTTAGCCGAGTTTTTCCTTTTTAGATTTTAGAAAAAGCCTGTTTTATTGTTTAAGCGCGGTAAATGTGTGGTGTGTAAAGTAATATCTGATGTTTAGGCGTTATGATTTATTGTCTGTAGTCTGCTCTCGTTGAAAGTTTATGCAAACTATTTTTTTGTTTTGGTTTATTTATTGTCTGCAGTTCTTTGTTTCACCCTTAACTGGTGAGGTGGGTGTCTGGCCTCACAGAGGAATTGGACCTTTGCATTCAAATGTTTTGTAAGGTATACGTGTATGGCTTTATTTGAAAGTCATTATTTGCAGTGTTGATCAGTGTAATTATATTAATAAATGCTACAAAAGTCATGGAAATCTTTCCTACTTTAATTTACTAACTTTCGTGGAGTGTACAAAATGTAATGTTTTGGTTTCCTCACGATACCTCTTCAGTAACGTTTTAAAAAAGAAAAGACGCCTTTCTAGTTAGTACGAGAGCAAATTCATCTGCTTTTCAAATTGCTGTTAATCGGTTTCTTTCTTTCTTTCTTTCGTTCTTTTGTTGCCAAGCAATTCCAATATAGTCAATCAGCAACATCCACTAGTTCGCCAAAAATTTTTTTAACGCTTATTATGCTTAATCGCGCACCCATTACGGTTTAATCGCGCACCTTCTAGAATGCTATGCACCTCCTCTCAGAGGACCACCCCCCACAAAAAAATGATATCAAAATCATGTCAAATTACTCCCTACAAATTTCAAAGCCCACCGCCCATGCACACCTGATTTTGCAAAACTCCCCCCCCCCCCCCCCGTGTGATCATAGTTTAAATTTATTATTGTTAATCATACTGCTTGTTCTCAGACAGAGGCTATTCATATCTGCCTTGTAATAATTTGAACAATCTACATTCGATTACTAATTGAGGCGTTTAGTATCAGAACCAGAGCAATCCACTTTTTAAATTTTTTACTGGGGAGCGTTAACAGTACAAGACAACTTTTTGATACTTCCTATTATGGTACATTATGGTTCTTCATATTCGAATGTATCACAATTCAAAGCCAAACTTTAAAATTTCCAGAAACAATGTGCATATAAGGGTATAAATGTCTCATTTGTACAAATGGAGCAATAAATATTAAAGTTAAAGGTGCATTGACACAATTTTATTAAAAAACCACAACACATCATTTAAGTGACATTTCGTCGAAACATCTGTTGTTATGCAATCTCAAACCTTACCTTCAGGGTTGGCAAGTTTTTGGCAGTCGGAGGTTTTATCCGGTTTTAACCGTGGTTTTTACCGTCATGTCAAAAACCCCTTTTCGACATGGTTTTTGACATAATTGTCAAAAACCTAAATTTCTGTCCAAAACATGTTTAAATTTGATATTGATAATCAAAATACATTTTCAAATGAATTTTACAATTTCTGATTTCAGACACTGAAGTAAACTTTTGGAGTTTTAGGTTATTAAAATAAAGTGTAATAAGCAATCCTAAACATAATTGAAGGACTCGGGAGTAAATAATGGTAACTAACATTCAAAAAAATCAAACATATGGCTTTTGAATATGGCTTTCATGCTTCGAGAAATTACTGTAACAGTTTTTTTTATCTTAAAAATGAAGTGGGTACATTAATTAAATGCTGAAAAATGAGTAAAGTTTGTATTGTTTTTTTGTTATGAGTTTTTTTGAAGAAACCACAGTAATACTATTGAAACAATAAGCTTATTTTCCAGTACAGAATATTTATAGTAATTCTCAGATAGAGTTGATTACAAAAGTAACAACAATAACTAATAAATAAATAAATAAAATAGTTTGATCAAAAATACTTAGCAGATTTGTACACTGAGTACTAATTAATTTAGTGTTGCTTTTACTCAAAAGAAAAAAAAATCACTTTAAATTCTGATGTAAAGATTTTTAGATTGATAAAATAGCTAATTAATAGTTATTAAAACATTTAAACAAAACTATTATAAAAACTGGATTTAACTTTTAATACTTTTAACTTTTTTCATGACATAACAAGTTAATTTAAAAGAATGAGAATTAATTTTCATTAAATTTATTAATTTAATTTTTATTAAACTTGACTGATAAGATAACTAATTGATTGTTTTTAAACATTTAATCAAAACTTCTTTAAAAACTGAATTTAAGTTTTAATATTTAACTTTTTTCACGGCATAACAAGTTAATTTAAAAGAATGCGAATTAATTTTCATTAAATTTATTAATTTAATTTTTATTAAACTTGATTGATAAGATAACAAATTGATAGTTATTAAAACATTTAAACAAAACTACCCTAAAATTTGGATATAAGTTTTAATATTTGTAACTTTTTTTCACTCCATAACAAATTAAATTAAAAGAATGTGAATTAATTTTCATTAAATTTATTAATTTAATTTTTATTAAACTTGATTGACAAAATAACTAATTGATAGTTATATAAACATTTAAACAAAACTACTTTAAAAGATGGATTTAAGTTTTGACATTTAACTTTTTTCATGGCAAAACAAGTTAGTTTAAAAGAATGAGAAATAATTTTCATTAAATTTATTAATTTCATGTTTATTAAACTTGATTGAAACATCTCGTCGAAACATCTGTTGTTATACAATCTCAAACCTTACCTTCGGGGTTAAACACCACGAAACAATGCCGAAACATTGAAAATAGCTTTGCCGAGCTTTGGAATAAAAACTGGTGTTCTCTAGCCCCGTGACTCACACTCCGAAAGAATTAAAAATTGAAAGAAAAGGATCCCCCATCCCGGAGAGAAAGACGTTCTTTTCACTGCCTTCACTGTAAGTTTTGGAGCCAGTAAAAATGTGTACACGTTGTTACTATTCACGGGCCATCAACTTTAATGAAACGAAATTCATTACAAGTAGAATGTGCTCCAAAAGAGAAAATTTGTTTCTCAGATGAATAGGCGTTGGGATTTTTTTTTTCGATCCCCTTTATCTTTTCCCCCACCCCACGATCTATCCCCTTCTCCATTTAACCTTTTTTCTCCTTCGCCCATCGACTTTCGGTGGGGTGGGGTAAAAAATTTCAAATGGAATGATAATGGTTAATGTCTGCTGGTGTAAGTGCTGGTAGTGTTCTTGGAGATTTGATAGAGTAGTTATTGGGGGAGATAAATTTGTTAAAAAATACAGAATGTTTGGTGTGACAACTTTTGGATAGGCAACTTCTTTTTGAAAGATTGTCCAAATCGCACACTGATTATAATGTGACACTTATGTCAAAGTTGGGTGACGGTCATATAATTATCCTTGTCACGTTATAGTCACGAAACGTCACTGTAAATTCATCGTCAAGTTACAGCAACTTAAGAATGTCACTCATGTTAAGATTATGGGCAACTCTGAATCCTTTTAAGACATTTTAAATCACAAAATCCTACTGGGAGCATAAGTAATCCATAAAATCTGGACCATGAGTTTCCCATAAAAATATGAAACCACAGATACCGCTGTGTAAGCTTCTAAAAATTTGAGAGACTGCTTAAGTCAGGAGGGGGTTCATTGCCCCCCACCCACTATGACGGGCCGGGACTACGGTTACGAACATCGGACGTTTGATAACGATGCGAAATTACTGAGCAACTATCAAGCAAATGCTGCCATACACAATATCTATGATTATTATAGGTACACGTCATCTAAAATATCAGCAAATTCTTCCGCAAAATACAATTGACTCTGAATTATTTGCCATCCCTCCTTCTGCAAATATGTCGCTTTAAAATTTGAGGTGAAAATCGAAAGTTGTCTGAAAGAGGGTAAAAAGAAGTCACTTGGTTCAGAATATTCGAAATTACGGTGGAATTACACAAAAGCACACAGATTTCAAAGATTCGGAAGCTCTAGAAAGGTCGTAAAATTGAATTTCGGATATCACTAAGAACTGCAATTTGATAACGATCCCTCTATTTGCAAGGGTAAACGATTAAAAACTGAGGGTCGGGGATCGTGTAGAGTCATTGTTCCGTGGGGTGGGGGTGGGTGAAAAGTTGCTTTAAAAGAATTTGATTGGAATGCTCACTTGGCTGAAATGCAGCCATCCGCAAGGAAATATGTTCGACAATGAACTTTTAAGCTATTCTACACCCCCTCTTTCTTTTTACATTTTTTTCCCTGCTCTGCTTGTGTGTGGTTTTTTAATGGAAGGATCTATTGTCAGTAATTTTTTGATAATAGCGAACTTTGAGGGTCATTGTTTAATTTCAGCAAAATCGAACCCTTTTATTATTTTAAAGGAAAGAAAAACTTGTTATTTTTAAAAATTATAAAACCACGTTGCATCTGTTAAGTTTTTTTTTTTTTCCTCATCAAGTGATTATTGGAGCCGGTTGAACGGAAACGCAGTCTGGTGAAAAACTGTTTTGAAAGGTGCTTGATGTGGGAAAACCGAAATTTGAGTTTCGAATAAGGTTTAAGTCTGTCAAAGGTTGGCATTTCTGTTAGTAGCTTGTATTTTTTTAAACTAACATTTTCAAGTACGAGCAGTGCGCTCCCCTCCCCCCTCTTCTTGCTACGGCACTGGTAAAATAAGGAACAAAAGAAAGATGGGCCTTTTTTGACATATTTTACCACACAAGGTTCTATATTTTTATTACAACTTAAAAATTAGCCGTCAAGAGAAGTTTAACAGTACTTACTTTCCTTACGAAGAGTTAATCATATCTAAAATGATTGAAATTGAGTTCAGACGCTGTGGTATGGTTAATACTATTTATTTATTTCATGGTTCAACCTTATAGCTGATTATTAAGAGTCTTTAGTCATTTGAAATGCATTCGAGGAAGTTTATTGATTGGCACGAGAACGGCTAACAGTGAAATAAGGGACTTTGGGGGAAGGAGGGGGGGGGGAGTGAATCAGTTTGAAGAATTCAATGAATCCAAGAATAAGTGATCTTCGTTATTATTAGTTTTGTTTAACTATCTGTATAGAGAACCTTAAATCGTTCTTTGCGGATTGGTTTTTAACATGTTTTTTAAAAATCTTATAAGAGCTATGTTAAAACGAAGAAATTTCAGAAGAGAAAGTCAACAGTGCGATTATTTCGTAAATAATGTCAACATGCAGATGCACGTTATTTACGAATTGTGAAGATTGCCCATAGATTTCAATCAAGTTCTTAGTAGATTATTAAAAAGAAAAACATATCGTCTACTGAGGTAACCATGTAAAATCTTTTCGAATATACTGGCTGTTGCCCACAGAAAATCTTGTCTTTTTGTAATCACGCATTATTGGTAGTAGGTCATTCTTGTCAGCTAAGATCAATCTTCGAAAGATCACCAGTTCGTATAGTGCTTTTATTTTACGCACTATAATAGTTAACAATGCGTAAAAATTGTATCCGAATCCAGAGGTCAAAGTACAATTGCCTTCATTCCAGCTTGTTGCCCATTGTTCTTTGACATAAGTATATGCAAAGTATATTTTGCAGAATTTTGTTCCTTCTCGGATATGTGATCACTGAACAGTCTCGACGTTCAAGCATCCTTGAGGATCTGTCAAACATATCAGACGACTAGCGTGACGTCATCTTATTATGTCTCGAATTGCCTTTAAATTACCATTTGTCAACGGTGAAAGTTGATCAAATGGCGTGGTGTGAATAACAAGAAGCCAGATCTCATTTTTCTTCCATCATCAAGTCCTCAATTATGGACTGCGATTAGGAATTGATAATCGGAAGTGATCTTTTGCGGGGCATCCATCTTCCGATGCGAGGTTTGATGATTCTGATCGAGTTGGTCATTTTTTTTTTTTTTTTTGCTATTGTCACATCAGTTGGTTTTGTTTTGAAATTACCTTTTGTTTTGAGGAAGGCGAAGTTTTATTTCTTGATGTCCTGCTGTATATTTATTTTCTTATACGGATAAAAATGAGGTTGATGAATGGCTTTGACAACCTTGTCGATGTCGATATATGAGCAACAGGAGGGAAAGAGATATTTGGTCATTGGAGAGCTATTATTAGGGTGATTCCACAGTCATGTGTTTGACAAATCGAACTATTTTTATATTATTCAGAGCTGAAAGTTAAAAATTTGCTGACTGAGTAAAAGCACTTTTCTTGTGTGGCTTTTTTAAGCCCATTTTTCTCTCTCCAAAATAAGTTGCTTTAATTGTCCCCTTTTTAATGAACTTTACCTGCCACTTGCAGGACGAGCAGGTCTCACTTTTGGACTTCCATTTTAGGCTTCTCAATTCAACCAAACTATCCACACACAATGAATCTATTGTTGCAAGTTTTAAAACATAGTGGGCCATTTCACGAAAAGTCACCATTTTGTCCTGCACGTGACGCTCATATATTTCATTAAAAAGTAGTAATTTTAAAAGGAAACGAAGATTTTTTTTTGCCTGAGAAATCCCACATTGGTTTATGATTTCTTGACCAACAAAATTTATTTCATTTCCCTTTGTAATCAAAACTTTTTAATGGAACACATGAGCCTCACGTGCGGGCCAAGATGGTCACTTTTTCAATGGCACTAGTTGTTTTCTTACTAATTATTTTTAGTGTTAGTTTCAAAAACAAACAAGTAATCGGCCATGACATTCTACTCATAAACAGATATTTTAGCCGGCTCGTAGCAACTCGATATTTTACTTTCTAAAAGAAATATTTACGAAATATATACCGAAGAAAATTTTTTTAACCCCAGAAATCTGATGCATGCATGATTTTTGAGGCAATTTTTTTTTTATTACTTGTTTTGAAATGAAGTATAAAACCGTTACAAGCAGGACAAAATGTCTTCTTTTTCATAGACCAAAAGTAATGAAAATAAAATTAAAGCAACTTCAGATTAAAACAAAGCACTGTAGATATTAATATATGTTAAATTATCATAAACACAGTCCTATATTAGTTTAGTGTTTTTCCGTTTTTTTCGTTCTTTCTTTTACTTCTCTCTTTTCTTGTTTCCATTCCACAGAATAGAACCTCTTGTTCAGTATATCTAGTTACGACTACATTTCCAATTTCCACCAACGTCTAGCAACTCTCATGGTACGAATTTTATCAAAGAATTTGCCATAAATCTAACATTGTTTCTCTTGTTGATTCCACATATTACATTATGCTAATACGAATCATTATTTCTCCACGGAACATGCAGATTTATTGTCCCCCTTTCTATTTTCTTCCCCGATGTCCGTCATAATCAGACACATAAATGGGAAAATACCTCTACCCATAATGAGAGCAGTGTATTGCAATTGTGTGATTTAAATGTAAGAAGGAACAAAACGTGCATTCCAGACACTGACGTGGTGACCTTCTTCCTTGCCGAAGTCGGTTATCGTCGGGCGATTATCGTGATTGTAACCACCCCAAGTTTGGAAAAATACAAGTTGTGATCGGGAGAATAAGGAAAAATCCTTCGGTCCCAGGGGTCAAACTATTATCATTTGTTTGTCGGCTGTCGTCTTCGGCCACTCCCTGATGGTGGTGTTTGGACATTGTGCCTGACGTCCCCCCTTCCGTGCCCCCTTTTCGGACAAAACTCTTTGTTCCCTCTAGGAGTACTCCCTAATTTGTGTTGCAGAAGATTCAGCATGGAATTCAGGTACCCTCCCTAAAAGTATTCGCCTCTATAACAGAGTTCAGATCTTGGGTGCAGATTTGTATTGCAGAAGATTCAGCATGAAGTTCAGTTATCTTTAAAAAAAGTATTCCCCCAGATCCTGTGTGCAGATTTGTGTTGTAGATGATTTAGTATGGAGTTCAGGTACCCTCCTTATTAAATATTCGTGTATCTAACCAATTCCAGCTCTTATTTTATAATAGATTTTTCTCTTTAAAAAATCAAATTGTAAGAGAATGAGTTAAGGTGATATGAGAGATGCCCTCTTTAAGAAAAATCCGCCCACAAAACAAAACTCAGACTTGGTGTGCGCAGATTTGGGTTGCTGAAGACTCAACATCGAGTACAGGTACCCTCTGCCAAAAAATATTCGCCTATATAACAAAGCTCGGATCATATTTTATAATATACTAGCTGCGTAGCCCGGCGTTGCACGGGCTGTAATGTAGTAAAGGCAGTTTGAGAAAACTACTCGCTACCAACGCGGCTCGCCTTTAAAGAAATGAGGAAAGTTTAAACAGTTTACTCGCCGTCAAGGCGGCTCGCCTTTACAGTAGCGAGGAAAGTTTCAATTCACTACTCGCCGCCAAGGCGGCTCGGCTTTAAAGTACCAAGGAAAAGTTTAATAAACTACTCCCCGCTAAAGCGGCTCGCTAAAAAGCTTTCCTGCATCAAAGAATCAATCGAATTATTTGCACATGCTTCCTCAAAAATTAAGACGATGTCAAGTAGCGCATATTTAGCACTCTCCCTAAATTACAAATAAAATTCCTTTCCAAAAACAATTATTTCCAAACCGCTTTCTTCCGGTAAAATTAATTGCAAAATTCTAAACGAAAAAGTTCTTTTAATATTTGGATCGAAGCCAGAAAAAGTCCCTTCTAAAAACAGCAATTGCAATTTTATTTAAAAACACATTTTCAAAATGGTACCTGAGAAAAAATATGTCATTAAATATTAGAATAAAAACAATTGTTAGAACTTTGTTATAACACGTATTTAAAATGACAATGAAAAAAAATAACACTCTTTCATTTTAAAAAGTTCAATTTAATTAACGTTTTAATTTAGGGCCGAATTCAAGTGAAACACCATTGCAGTCGCTTCGAGGCGATCGCATATTGCAACCGCTACTGTAAGTCGAATTCAAGTGAATTCGTTTCACTTGAATCCAAATTTTGGAATTTGCGATTGCATTGGTGAGTTGCGATCGTCCGTGTTTCACTTGAATTCCTGCCTTAAAATCGCAACGGAAAGAAATAAATATCTTGGAATTTTAAATAGTTCAATAATTTAACTAACGTTTTAATTCAAAATGGCAACGGTAAGAAAAAATGTCTTGGAAGTTTAATCATTTATTAGGCTTAATCGCTTTAAATTTGACTACTTATTAATTGATATCTTCGCTAATTAAAATCGTATAATTATATAGATTGAAACTAATGAAGCCTGAAAAATTACCTATCTATCGGTACCTGGTTCGACTTTCAGTTCATTGGCGTTCAGGAGAAAGAAGCGTGACATAGAAAGATAGAAAGATAGTTAGAAAGATACTCAGTTTTTAATATAAGTAGATTTTTCCTTTTGAAAATCAAATACCACTTACTGCCTGATTTTTTTTTGGAAAAACCTTCCGCGCATTTACGCATGCGTCAGATCTTCTCTGATCTTACTAAAATAAGGCTCTTAGGTAAGATAACAATAAGGGGAAGAATAGTAAAAAGCATTTTGAGCCATATCAAACGACGTGGAACGATGCTAATTTCAAATACATAGTTTAGTTAAATGTGTCAAAAGGATATGGCAAACGTAAGTTTCAAATTGAAAACTTCGAAAAGTTATCACCCATAACCCATCTACCCTTTTTTAAGTGGAACTGCTCGCGAGTGCTAGGCGCGGTTTTCACGGACGGACAGTGGAACGAATGAGTATGATGATAATATGAGGGGTACTTGAATTGTAGGCTCAGGGGTGCCCACAGGGGGGGGGGATTATGGCACAAGTTGCGCCATCAAATTTTTTGGGGGGGATTTTTTAAAACTAATTTATTTATTTATTTATTTAAATTGTTTATTTATTATTTTTTTAATTTAAATTACTCGTATAAAAAATTTATTTTTTAATTTTAATTATTTTCTGATTTTTTAAAATAAATAATCATTCATCAATTTATTCTTTTAATTTAAGCTGTTTCTTTTATTTCTTTATTATTATTTTTTATTTATTTATTTTGTGTGTGTAATTGGAATGTCTGGAAGAGAAAAAGCGATTATCTTCTGCGCATAATTAGTACTTTTAAAGCATTAATTAAAAAATAATAGTTATAATTTAAAAAACTAATAATATTAATTTTTTTTAAATAAATAAATAATATTTAAAAAAATAAATAAAATAAAAAAGTGATGTAAAAATCAATAGCACAAGATGGTTTTGAACATTTGGGGGGGGGGGGGGGAATTTGCGCCATTGAGCTTGGGGGGAGATAGGCACCCCTGTATAGGCTTGAAGTTTTGTTTTTATTTTTAGTGTACGTTTTGCCATCGATCTCATTTTCTTGGCGCGTCCATTAGATTCTTACCATCTCTTTCAGCAACCTTACTCCCATAATCATTTAAAAGCGAAATATTTTACAATAATGTGATGATATCTTTTGATGACCTCTGGATCCAAAACTACTAGCAAACTCGAATGTTCTTTATCATTTTTTTCAAACTGTTGAATTATTAACAAATCTCGTTAAAACTCTATTAAATGTTTGAATTATTTGGGTAGTTGAGTTTCGCAATCTTCTCAAAAGAAAATATCGTAGGATTTATAGTAATATCTATAGATTATTGTTTTGGTGTTAGTAAAAGCAATAGATATTGAGTGCAATGAAATAAGACTACGTTGTCTTATATCTGAGGTTCTCAACCTTTTTGAACCTCCTTACAATTTGTATATGTCATTATTATAACTATCCGTACCCCTACAAAAACCTTTGATTCACTGAAACTGTATTACATTAGTTCAAATTTAACCCATTAATGCCTGAGATTTTTTTTTCAACGATACTTTGTATACTGGTTACAAATAGTGTTTAATGGACAGAAAAAATAGTTAAAAAATTATCATGTAAAAAATAATTTTTTTATTTAAGAAAGAAAAATCGTCCCTAAAAAGGGACGCTAGGCACCAGAGGGTACATACTTTTTTTACCAAATTTTTTTTTCTGCCTACGATGTAATATTGAAAATGACAATTTATAAGAAGAAATAAAAGCAGCAATTAACATAAACTGGGAAGTAGATTCAGAGTACAAGGAAATATTGGTGTTGTTGAGTATGAAAGGCATCAAAACATTTGTTCTGCAAACCTACGTATTGCATTTGCTGCATTCCGATAAGCTCTTTTACTTCAATGGGCACATCTTACCTGAGTCTTATTTAAAGAAATATAACAACTAGCCCCATAATACCTAACTCAACTCTCTTGAGCTCAATGCATGTTGTACAGCAGCTTCTAAAATAAAAATGAAGAGCGGCTACCACCATTTTTTAGAGTGGATCAAAAACCGGTAGTTCCCGATATTTGATGCATGGGATCTTTTTCCCTACGCAACGATTGTATTGAGCAAACATATACAGGGTGTCCACTGCAATCGTGGACCAATAGCTAATTTCTAAACCGTTAGAGATACGCATATAGTTTATTTAGGAAAAAATCTCCAAATTATGGAAGGAATTTTGGGTCTATTCAATGTTTTTCAAAAAATCAAATTTTGAAAGAGTTACGAAATTTAAATTTTTATACAGCCCCCCAGTCCTATCAATCATATTTAGTAAAACATTCTTGACACTGTAACGTTTAAAACTAAAAAAAAATCACTCTTCTACCACAAAAATTGACCGAGTTACGACGTTTTGAAAAATCAAGATTTTGAAGGATTTCTCATACGGTTCCTTAAGCGATCTCTCGATGACGTCATGAAATAATGCAAAATCTTGATTTTTCAAAACGTCATAACTCGGTCAATTTTTGTGGTAGAGGAGTGATTTTTTTTTTTCTTTTTGATCAAAGTAATCCTTACACTTGTATAAACTACTGTATTAGGATTGGTAATATTGTCGCAACCTAATCTTTTGTGGTGTGCACCAAGGGCGGATACAAGGGAGGGGCGATGGGGGCTCTTCTCCAGCAGTTTTTAGATTTTGAAGTTCAAAAAAGGCAATTTTAGTTGATCTTTGACGATATTACGGGAAAGGGTGTGGAGATTCGGGGCTCTGATCTGGAATTTTTTCGAAATGGAAGACCAAAATATTTGTAATCAACATGTGTTAACAAGGATGCATAGCGAAAATAATGGGCAAGTAAGGAAAAAAAATCAATCGTCCCTCCCTTGGAACATTACTGGATCCGCCCTTGGTGTGCCCCCCCCCTTTCTGCGCCACTGGTAGATCCGTGATCTTTAATCGTTGCTTCTTCAAGCCCTAGTGACACTTCCATAGAAATCCGAGGATAAACTACGACATCGACCATCAAACCGCCCCAAAACATATATCTCATTAACTTTCATCTTCTTCGCAGCTCTCCATCTTCGGACATCATTTGCTGCGTATACAATTAGCGGCCATTTAAAAACGGACAAGAGCGGGGGTCGAGGGGGTAGGGGGGGAGAAAATGAACTCTCCCGCTCCGAGTTCATCCCCCTATCCTCACGCTCTCCGACTCCTCAAAGAGGACGCGGGGTAGTGGGGGGTAGTTGTAAGCGCGCGTGTTGTGCCCACTATCTGACCCTCGGATCTATCCATCTGGACCAGTCACGACTGTTGTGTCCCGACCCCCTCCTTTTCACCTCTCCGTCATTAGGTGTCCCGGAACCGAGGGGTGTCCCGAGGCCATGGGCGGGATCGCCTCTGTCCTGCCGAAATGGATGGTCTCTCTCGGACAGGCTTTGTTTTTAACCGGTGTGTGTGTGTGTGTGTGTGTGTCGCCTTTCGTTCTCCCTTTCGTCTTTTCGCTGTTACCTGTTTCGTTTCTTGGAGTGGGGCGCGGGAGTAGGTTTGCCTCATTCGGCTACTTGTCAACTTCTTTGGCTTCTGGACGATTCCGTTTGCGTGAAGGAAAATGTGGAAGGATGTGAGATTGTCAATGGTGAAGCTTTCGATGAAAGAAACAGGACCCAATGAGGATGTAAAAACAATACTAGCAGATTTTTTTTTGTGGAGGGGGGTGTAGTCAAACCTTATAACTTTAGCTATTTGTGTGCCCTTAAAAAGTAGGAGCCCTCGGCTATGGTCTATTTACCCGATTTAGTAATCAGACTCTGGCAAGAGCACCTCCAATTTCCTACTGATCTTTCTGGAATCGCATCTTAAAGACGCTATCTTTATGTGCAGTACTATGCTAAAATTAATCTCAACGAAACCAATACTTCAACCGTATTTTAATTAAATCTAATACTACATATGCAGAATCAGAAAAATCACGGTCAGGTCTCTCGGGTGATTAAAAACAAAAACAAAAAAAAAAAAAAAAAAAACACTTGAAAATTATCAGAACAAGGAAATCATGAAAACAGAACATCTCTATTATCAGAACAAGGATCTTTCAAGAGCCATGTTATACCGAATTAGTAAGAACAAGAACCAGTAAACTATGAGAAATAATTTTTCTCGCATTTAATTTTTCCCCCGGCTCCTAAAAATGCGACAACTTTTGTCAATTTCTTGTTTTGGAAATAACTCAATGTGGAATCAATTGAAATATTGCATAGTAACAACCTGACAACTGAACCACTATTAATAACTTTCCAACATAGTACTAGAAGAAATAAAGTTCTATAACTTACAGAAGAATTGCCCCTGTAGATTGAATCCTTCATTCCTGTTCAAAGCCCATTAATTATGAATCATATTTGCTGTAAGTTGATTACATAAGTATAGACGAATCAATATTGCGAATTTCTTCAAATTGTATGAAATTGTTGTAGAAACCCTTTAAACAGTTTTGTTCTACCACCGTTGCTCTGCAGAAATTAAAAAGAAATAAAGTAGCTATGAATAAATTTTTGCTCAAGATTTTTTTCATAGTTTCAAGAAATGTTATGTAAATGGCTTTCTGGTGAGCTCAACATTGTGGCTGGAAAATGTATCGTCCACATTTCAAAGGAATTTTCTCCGAATTAGATTTTTGATGTACCACGACAGAGCACATCGCACTGTTTTGTTCAATAGAGTTAAATAATAAGGCGCGAAAAAGCAAGAAGAACCAAATGACCATTATAGATAAGAGCACTCGTAAGAGCAAAGACGCAATGAATTTTCTATTTCAGAGAAGCATTCATTCAAAATTATTATACAATTGAAATAAATGATTTTATTTTGGTAACGATTAAAAGTCTATTCAAATCGAAGTGACTACACAGTTGAGCAAGTCGTGTAAAAGCTTTTAAAAAGACATACATCATTTTACATTGATTGAACCTATTTATTGTAGAAGTTATGAAAGCTTTTCCTTAAAAATCAGCGAAGACTATGGTCGTTGCAAATATAAATGTTAACCATGATGTACACTGTTTATCAAAATCAGTGCAAATGATAGTTCAAAATCAACGTAGTTCTCTCAAGGATTGGCGGAAACCGATTCTCGCCAAATTCCCCCCACCTTCTCTCGGACAACCTTGAAGAGGTTGTTACAACAAGGCTATCTAGTTGCCGCAAAAGGAGAGCAAGACAAAGGCTCATTAACTTTGTAGATCCTCCACCACTGCGGTAAGCGATAGCCATGGATTAAGAATGGCCTCTCTTCCAGTTCGTCTGCTAATAAATAGTCGTCTGTGGGCTGAGCCACCGGTCCGTGTTGGACATGGTCCCGAACGCTTTAGTGTGAGGACATTAGTGACTCATTTCTTAATTCGTTTTCAGCCCCCGTTTTACATCAGAAGACTGCTTTTTATTTGTCTTGCGTAATGTCCTGTGTCAAAAAGTGCGCATTATGGAGTGCGTTTTTTGATTTTAAGTGAAAGCCCAAAAAGTGCTTGTTTTGCTTACATTTGACGTTTCGTCACTAGGCCTTAGTGTAGCTAAAATTTATCTTCTGTAAAAGGAGTAGGGGGTCAGGATCAAACTGTTATTTTGTGTTCGTTACCTACCGTATTAGAATTGGCAATATGGTGCTATTTGAGTTGACGTTCTACAGTCGTGCCCGCTCATTGGAACAGTGGCAAATTTACCATGTCGCAGTTCGGAGGGTATCCTACTGTATTTGATTTCGATTGGGAATCCACAAAGACTTATAAACATTTTGAGGAACAGAGTGCAGCCTTAACTTTAGTAATTAATACATTAAGAAACAGTGCAATGGTAATTCATTCTTTTCATTTACAATTTTTCTTTTGATAAAGTTTGAAGAGCAAGAATGTACTCATGCACTAATTTAGGACCTAGTGAATATCTTTACATTTTGTGATTCTCTAAATTGCATCCCATCAAGCTGAAATGGTAGGCTTCTTTAATTTTTGGTGATCACATTCGTGGCAGCATTACAGTTACACCACCACCACCAGCAGACTCGGGTTCATCAATTCCTTAAAATTGAGACATTTGTTTTTCTTCTGCTTCCTCCAGTTTTATACCGACCGAAATGTGCATACAACTGATTTTTTAAAACTAATTTGGTGCTGATTTAAGTCGAGAAGGAAGGGAGCGCTTGGAAAGTAAATGTTGCTAACTGATGGCATAGTACTTTGTAAAATGCTTCAATAAAATCATTGAATCATCATTTTCTATATTTAGCACAAATTTATCCAGATTTAGAAACTAATTTGGTACAAAACTTAACTCTCTAAAAGTCGCGATTTATTTGGGACGGAGAGAATTGCTTTCTATTTAGCGTTTTCTCCAAATTTAATACCATCAAGCTGAAATGAAAAGCTTCTTGCTTTTCAGTGATCATATTCGTGGCAATACTACAGTTACACTATCACAAGACTCGCGTTCATCAATTCCTTAAAAGGGGAGAAATTTGTCTTTCTTCTGCTTCTTCCAGTTCTATGTCGACCGAAATGTATACAACTGCCGCATGATTAATGCTGCACTTCTCAAAAAAGCTTCAAAACTTTTCTCTCCTCTCCAGCAAGCGATCCCGACAAAATATATACAATATTCCTTCTCTTCTCTCTAGGAAGGGCGAAGAAAATCGACGTCGATATTTCCCTCTTTACATGAGAGGGAGGTTTGACGCTGGCATGGTTGACAAAGATAAGTCGCCGGTCATCTGTCTGAGGACTGACCCCTCGCTTACCCTTGTCGAAGAAAGGACATTCTATTAATAATGCTCTCCCCCCTCCTTTTTATTCCTTTTGTCTCCGGTACTCCAGCGGGTCATCTATTTCAGTTTCCGATAAACGGGAAAATATTTTTGTATTTGAAGCTCCTGTTGGCGGGAAAGTAATGGGTTTCTTTGTTCGAGTTAAATCTTCTGTGCCCCCCCCCCCCCTCTCTTTCTCGTCCGGGAAAATAAGAGGAGGCAATCTTTCTGCTGAGATGGAGGGTTAAAGATGAAAGCAGCTTGCAGGATCTGATTTGGTAAATGGACATTGTATACTTACTAAGACACTTTTAATTGTCTCAAAGGACTTAATCTAAGTTCGGGGACGTCGAGGATTCCATGCGGAATTTTGACAGGGCTAACGCAAGTGATCATCGCTTGCAGAAGCAAAATTCCAAATTGCAGTGAAATTTTAATTTTTATGGAAGATTTAATTCTTAACGGCAGTTTGCTTGTAAAACGAAAACATGAATAAATTCTATTTTTTGCATTTTTTAAAATAAAATTGATATAATATGTATTTGAAAATCAACGAAAAAACTTTTTAAACTACCATAATATTCATTACGTCATTGTGATGTTTGCATCAGTAAAATAAGAGGATAGAAAGTTTTGGTTTGGTTGATTTAGGTTTAATGGCGCAAAGGCCCCTATGGGCCAAACAAAATTTTTAAGTCATGTACCAAGTAAGGCTCGACCGATGCATCGGCCAAGCCGATGCATCGGCGCCGATGGTTGAAATTTTTTCCATCGGCCATCGGCATCGGCCGCCGATGCTAACATGGAAAAAACATCGGCCCATCGGCCTCAAAAATATCTGAATGCCGATGCAAGGCCGATGTTTTTTTTTTTTTTAAGTTTTTTTAAGAGGGAATTCAATTTTCTCTGTTTTTTACTTCACAATTCAAAGTATGTACTGCATGTGGCTTGAAATCGGGCAGCAAACGGGACTAATACAGTTCTGGGTTTTGGAGTTTTCCGAATCGGGCAGATACCGAAATTTTCACAACACAGCAGACACTTTCCGAGTGATCGCTTTGATGCGAGTATTGAGAATTACAGTAAAACCTCCGAATAACGGAACCGGAAGTTTTGTCCGTTATTGGGAGGTGTTCGCTATTAGGGAGGATTATGCTATTTCAGATTTTACCTATTAGTTTAATGCAGAATTATAATATTGAATATGTACCATTGCCATCTTGCACTACGATACTGATAATTTGTGTATTATTTACTATATCTCGCTTGAACTCATATCATTTTACCTTTGCACTTTTAAATGCTAGCGTGCCTTTTCATTGCAATTATTTACCCCCCCCCCCTAATCTCTTTTACCGTATCTTTCTAAAAGAAGCATAGTTCGCCTGCCTACGCATTTTTCTCCACTGTTCTATGATAATCTATGAGATATTTTCATTGAAAAATTACAATTGTAAATATGTCGACGGCCTCTATAACTTACTATCATATACTCATTACTCAAGTCTATTTTATTTAAACTATATCAGGGGTGGGATACGATGGATACAATTTCGGAGCAGCTAAAATTCTGTTTTGGAGAGGAAAAATAATTATTTTGAAGCCTACTGGAGGAAAAAAAACACGTCTTGGAGCAGGCTGAAGCAGGAAAATTACAATTTTAGCGCGACTGAAGCAAAAAAAAAAAAAAGCCATTTTGATGCAAGATTCAGCAAAATAAAAAATCAAACTAGAAGCAAAAGTGGCAAAAAAAAAAAAAAGGTGCAAGCTGACTTTTTTTTTTTTTAATGGTTATTTATTTTTCAATAAATGAGTATGTAACCTGTCGCAATTTTTAATGAACATGCAAACATTTCTGTTCATACATTTTAAGTTAAGCGAAATTCAAGCAATGACTTATTAGTATTGTGATTTATCTGTTGCCTTTTTAGCCTACTCTTCAGTTAAAAAGAAAAAAAACGAAAAAAGCATTAAAAGCGGTTTAATGCATCATAAATATATCACCAGGTCCAAAAAAACTCGAACAGAAATAAAAACATTTAAAAAAAATCGAAAACTAAAAATTTGGAAAGTAGGGTTTTGAGATGGGGAATTTGTGTGTCGGTCTGTCTGCCCCCCCCCCCCCCCCGTTATAACTTTTGAATGAACATTCCGATTTGTACAAACTTTTTTTTTGTTGGAAAGATCTCGGCGAGTACAGCTCATTCCCATGTTTGACTTTTCGGATTGAACAATTTTTAGGGCAACTTTGAACCGTTCAAACTACCTGTCCCGCGGTACTAACTTTTTAGTGAACAGTCCGCTTTGAACAAACATTTGTTTGTTCGAAAGATCTCGGCAGGGATACTTCATTGACGTATTTAAATTTTCAATTTGAACAATTTTTTGTTCAACATTGAACCGTTCAAACAACCTTTCCCCACCTAGTAACTTGTAAGTGGACAGTCGGAATTTAATAAACTTTTTTTTGTTCGAAAGATCTCGGCGAGGAAACCTCATTCCCATATTTCGCTTTTCGATTTGAACCATTTTTCGTTCAATATTGAACCGTTCAAAAAAAAAAAAACTTAACATTGCACCTACGTGGAAATTTAAGTTTAGATCCTGAATTAAAGGCGGATTTCCTTCAAACTAACTTTGTTAGAAAATGGTTTTGATAAATAATGTATGTAAAGTACTTTTCTGAATAAGCTGCAGTGAGTACTCTGCTTCCGACTCCGCAAGCATGGCAGAAATGCAGGCTAAAAAAAGAAAAAAGACCCACTTCCACCATTGCAATTTTAGAGCTTTCGACTTCGAATGACAAATCTAATTTTTAAAACCGACTCCGACACCGAATCTTCGACTCCAACTCCGCCCTTATGGTAGAAATACAGGCTCGGAAAAAAAGACCGAGTCTTACTATTAGAATTTTTGTGCCTTTGACTCTGACTCTACCTGTCAACTGCGACTGATGACTCCGACTTTTCAACCCCAACTCTGAATCCTCGACTCGAACTCTGACTCAGCAAATATTGCAGAAATGCAGACTGGGAAAAAATGACCGACTCCTACTCTTAAAAGAAATAACCGTGCAGACGATTTTTTCTTTGTTTATTCATTTGTTTTATTTATTATTGTTATTATTTTTTTTGGAGACGATTTTTTGTGTAACAAGAATTACTCATTTAAGAGAACATTTTATTATTTATTTAATCTTATTATCTGCGAATAATTATTTGTTTTTAATTATTCGCAACAGATTAAAAATGAAATTCGAGACATTTTTTAGGAAGGAGTTTTTTTTTTTTTTTGGTTTGATAAAATGTGTTTTGATTTGCTTCCTATTTTGAATTCTTTTTTTCAAAACAATTAATTAATTTTTCTGCGGAAGAGACTATAAAAGCTGCATTGTTTAAAAGATTCAAAACCTTTATTTATTTTTTATTTTTGTTTATTTTTGAAGTGCCTAGTTCATCAGATGAAATCTGCATATTTGGTTTTTAGAAATCAGCTTTCTGTGGTAAAAAGGTACGTGTGACATAATTTGTCGTCTCAGATAATTAAAAGAATATTGATCAGTGGCTAGAATACCGATGTCGATATACGGAAAAGAAGGCTCGTTTAGTTCTTGACGGAACTTCTTGTTTTGTTTAACTTTATGGTTTAAAAATAGCTTAAAGAACTTTTCCACTCACACAGTGTAATTTGTTGACTGCTTCAGTATTTTTTTTTTTTTTTTTTTTTTTTAATGATTAAACAACGTAATGGGAAGTTCTTTTACC
The DNA here is from genome assembly GCA_038373865.1 of Uloborus plumipes. Lineage (NCBI taxonomy): Eukaryota > Metazoa > Arthropoda > Arachnida > Araneae > Uloboridae > Uloborus > Uloborus plumipes. The sequence goes on along the minus strand of JAXGGA010000511.1, from coordinate 53,597 downwards.
AAGTTTGGTATACATTTAAATCCACATATTATAGCTGAAGTTTTTTTTTTTTAATGTTTATGTTAAACAATAAAGCAGTTGCCTCTTACTAAACACAGTGTCCGTTTCGAATTTTTTATCTCAAACGTTTTCGTGCATGTACGTGGAAATTAATTCATGAATAAAAAAGTATATTGCGAACCGGTTCGATATTGCTTTACAGAGATTCATGTTACAAACACGACAATTTTAATAGGAATTTTGTCAAATACCGCCCAGCCGATACCGAATTCAGCATTTTATTTCTTTCTCCATCTTTGTTGTAGATTTCTTTGTTAGTTATAAAACACTTTGCGGTTATATCACTCAGTTGTCACCAATTTATGATATTAGTCTGCATTGAAATTAAAATTGATTAGTCAAAAAAAGAAAAAGAAAAAGTAAAAAGCACATTTGGAACATCGGATTGCAGCTAAGAAAGTATCTGCATGACTGCACCTAGTACAAATGGTACGAATGAGTTCACTACTTACTGCTTCTCTCTCTCTCTCTCTCTCATATAATTTTTGTCGAGTGGTAGTAAAATAGAAATTTAAGCCCAAAATTTGAATGACTGAAAAATAATTAGAATGAAATGAATATCTGACCCCATATCTCTTATAAACATTTATTTTTCCAATCATTTGGTTTTTTTTAACCATCGGCCATCGGCATCGGCCATCGGCCGATGGAAAAGGGAAAAAATCGGCCATCGGCCATCTGCCAACTTTGAACAATCGGCCAACAATCGGCATCGGCCCATCGGCCAAAAATTGCCATCGGTCGAGCCTTAGTACCAAGTATCAGACTGCTTAGTCTTCACCTGAGTATTTTTTTAATGCGTCGATTTTAAACTGGACAAGGTGCTATTCAAACCTTATGTGTTGTTAGAGTTTCTGAACGTTTTTGGACTGATAGTTGGTTTGATTTTTATCATGCCCACTAGGGATGAGAAACAACAACATACTCAAATCATATGAAATGTGCTTGCACGTCAATCGAGTCCACGCTGAATGATCTCGTACACGAGTTCCAAGTAGTTCCATCAATTTTTGTGCAGAGGCAACTTCATGATGGCAGCGGGTCAAAGTTGACTGAAGAACATCTGTTAAATGAGGGGCGAAACCAATGAAATATGACAGCGTGAAAATGAGACGCTTAATAAGGAAATTGCTTCTCCTTGAATCTTGTCCCCTTCGCCTCAAGGTGATTGGGAAAAACTTTTAATAGATCTGCTGGCAATTGCCGCTTCTCCCAACTTACCATTTTCAATTTTCCTCCTGTCAATATAATTAGAGCGTCTTCGAGCCATCTGATGTACAGAAAAGAAGAACGGAAACCATTTCTCGTAAAGTTTTGCCAGCTCTAGCCAACTGTGTAATTTAATAATTTTTTTTTCTAATGCTTGAAACCGATCGGCATTTACAGGGTTTTCACCACTTGGTTCTCAGATCAGTCACATACCAATTGACTGTCATGATCTTAATCATCTGAATGAGCAAGAACTGGGAGTTGATAAAAATAAACTCGTTATAATTTATTACTTTCTTCTTTTAGAATTTTAATTTTAGCTTTTTTATTATTAAATGACTAGCATATAAGTAGATTTTTCTAAAGGTTGGCGTTTTCAAGATTTGATTGTTTAATACTCATCAAATTAAAGATGAAAAATCTCCTAACCATCTATACCGGTAAAGATCTTAACCGCTGTGGCGAGAAAGTAGTCTATAATAACCTGATTTATTATGAGCTTTGCTAACTGATGGATAGCAAACAGAGGTGCTTCGATGGGAGGTCATGGGGGATCACCATGACCTCCCAAAAATATCCCCTTTCGTCAAATTTCGTTCACGATTCAACACATTTAGGATCAATGTTGCTATATTTACACCCCCCCCCTTTTTAAATTATATTTTCATTATTTGTTAATTATTACCTAATTCTGCTTCATTAGAAGTTATATACTATGAATGGCACGTGTGCATTATTTTATTTATCATTCATGAAAACTAGAATTTCATTAGAATAATTGAGAATTTCCTCCCTCCTAACAAGGGGGAATTTCCCTCTCCTAGTTGGGGAAGAAGAAAAATAATGTTACGTCAGATCCAGTGCTTTTGAGCCAGAATGCCAACCCTGAGATAGCGATATATTTATATTTCAGGACTTTTGACCAAACCCCTCACGAGAAAATTCTGATGTGGACCAACCTGTCATGTGGTGTTTTATCCGTCGTATGTATTTTAGTTTCTTTTGTTGAAGCACCAATAATTCGCAAAATTGTGCTGCCGAATTCATAATAATGAGCATTCTGTTGAAGCCCCAAAGAAATTCTTCAGTTTTCCTGGGCACATTTACTTTTCCAAGAAGATCAGCACAAATATTGACATTTCATGTAGTATATGCAGAATGAAATTGAAACAATGTTAAACTAGAGTATCAATCGCAGCGAGCGTCTGATCAAATTACCCACTGGGCAGCAAGCAGCTTTAGAACTTCTACAGAAGAGCGTTTTGGAAGAGATGATTAAGTGCCCTTTTTTCTCCTTTTGATTGTTTTTTATCGCCCATTTGATAGCTGTTGCCATCCTCTGCCACTATAATTGTCGATCTGATTGCGATCACCTGCCGCCGAATATAAACAATGGTGCCCTTGGGCATCCACACATAAGTATGTAATGAATAATCGATAATTCAAGTTCATCGAGTTTTTTTCATCAATTGATACACAAACCAATTAAGATTTTTATTAAATGAACTTTTATTTGAATATTTGCTTAATTGAAACGTGCAGTCGAATTCGGAATTAAATACATTGCACATACCCGATGCTTTTTAGCATAAGACTTAGAAAAATGTAAAATAGAAGTTCACTTACGTTAGCAAAGCATAAAGAAATTTCGTTGAGGCTTCTTAACTTCTCGTTTAACTAGATGAAACTGTATTTGCTTGTCTGTCTGTCACTTTTATGGTAAATGTTTGGATCCTAATTTTTAGAACGTCCAGGTTTTCCCTTTAAGCTAAAATTTAGTCATAATTGCTACTTACTTTTCTCTTTGACCCCTGAGTTTTAATGGTGATTAAATTTTACTCATTCCTTGGATCAATATTGTTCATATAGACTATTTGAGCCCTTTCCTAAACTATCGATATTTTAAATTTATCTCTTAAGATTCCTGCCATGTACAAATTTTGTATTTCCTAATTCTGGGATGTGATTCGTTTTTATTCAGTTACTTCCTTTTTTTTTAAATTCTGCTTTAACCAAATCATATTTACTTTACCTTTCAAGCTTTTGATAATGATTAAAATTGATACTGTTTGTCATTTGTATCATATATAAGAGTGATGCATTTTATGGGTAAACTATTTATACTTTTAACCCATTTATGCCGAAGTTTTTTAAAACATTTTTTAAAAATTTTTATCTGCTTAAAATTCTTACTTGGAATGGTTTACATACATTTTAGCCTTAAAATAGTTTGCTGTTGCCATATTTATTAAGATATTTAACGTCCTGTTTACGGGATGTTTTGCAGATATGTGAGCAAAATACGACCCTGCTTAACTTTACTTTTGCAAAGTAACATTACAGAAGGCATCTGTGATCAATTTTAAGCAAATCATTTTAAAATAGTTTAATTTTATGAAAAATAAGTTCGCAAAAAAAAAAAAAAAAACTTTGTGTAAGCTACCCATGTTGGATCGTTGTTTGACTGATTTGTCTGAAAACAGCTGTCAATAAACAAACTCTGATGTCCATATAGTGGCTCTAACTGGTTTTCTCAAGAAGGACTATGGGTCATTCCATCGTGACTAACGTAACATTCAGAGCTGATTTTATAACTCATGTTACCTGTAACTTAAATGATAAAAACTAATTTTTCGCTGTGTTGGTGGATTTGCAATGTAGATGGTGTACATGTATTATTTCTGCTAAGAATTTAAAATAAAATTACTGACAACAGATATTTTTTCAACCAAAATAGCAGTGTGACTAACGTAACATTTTTGCAACCTTGAAAAATAATGTTCATGTTATGAGGCAAAATTTTCTGAAAGTTAAGCAAATGTTAAAAATTGACTGATATATTTGAAAAATATGGAATCTTAGCTTTTAAAAATATATATTACATTTATTAAATTTTGAATTTTTTTAGTCGTAAGTGTCACTTTGGCTGGAAATGGAGTGTGACTAACGTAACGTGAACTAACGTAACCATCGAATAACAAACAATAGATTTCTTAAATAAAATTTATTGTGGCTAATATTATTGATAATTACATTAATTTTTAATTTTTTTAAACTTATTATGTTGCATATTTTTATTTATATATTTATTATTATTATTTTTTTAATTTTATGTATTTTTTTATTTGAACTATTTAAATTGTGAAAAACAGCTTTAGTAAAATGATATACCCATTACAGGTTGTTGTATGCAGTAACTAACAAGCGTCCTGTTTTTAGGCTACTGGGCATAAATGGGTTAAGCTTACTACTTCAGATTTTATTGAGGATCAGGATTCTATTACGTTTTTAGGCTCCAAGCCTAGTAACTTATTTGTGGTTGCTATTTTATTCATTAATTTTCTATTAATGTTTTTTTTAAATGGCTGAAAAGAAATTACTGTGAGTACAATTTAGATTCGTACTTTGAAATACAAACTTTATATTTGTACGAGGACTGACAAAAACAGTTGGAAAGAATTAAAAATCTTTATCTGAGAGTTAAGAGATATACATTACAAAGAAGAAAAACCCTTTGCACAAAGATAAAGTGAAATAATTGTTTAAAAAAAGTTTTGTATAAGGGGTAAAGTGAGACTGTAAGTAACTAAAAACTGTAAAACAAAGCAAACTGCAAGCGTCGCAAAGAATAAAACAAGTATCTCTAATTTGATTTTCTTTCTTGCGAATTTTTGTGCGTGGTACCTCCCAAGAACCCGCCTGAACCTCCTGAAAATGATGTCACAACCTGGTCACCTCCTGGAGTACACGGTATTTCGGCAGTCCCTCACTATAGGTCCAGAAACTATTTTTTAATATTTTATAAAAATGGAAATGAGAAAACCATTGAGTTGAAAATTGGAGATGATGTACCAAAAGTAAGTTCTTGCCCCGGGGCTGATCGGGCCCGAAATGGTCTCTTTCCATCAATGCCCCCCCCCCCGGCTTGACGATACTTTTTCTATTAGCCAGCTTCACTTTCAGCTGGCCATACATCAAACCGGGCCTCCAAAGAAGCACACGAGCATTAAGGAGATATTAAATCACGGCGGAGGTCCGATGCTTAAAAACTTGTGACCTCCAATCAAGAAAAAGTTATTAACTCACCCACCAGCGCTCCCAACTTTTCTCGAGTATACTCGATTGTCGCCTGTTAACCCCGCGTTTATCGCACAATCTCGAGTTACCGGGGGCCGCTTTTGAGGGAAAGAAATTAATGGCTCATTAATTCACTGTCACATTTGCGTCAATCCTGGACCGACTCTCACCTCTGCCATATGAATTAGTGGTTCTTTTTGTCTTGTTCCAAAATGCTATAGTCAGAGATGTGCGTTTACGATGGGGTCGAGATGTTAATCACAAATGTGGAAGGTTCTTTAATTTGATTCGACGGGAAACTGATAAAATGCAAAAGTTCTGCCTTTTTTCAAAACTACACTAAAACTACAGGTTGCACATGTCACCTTTTAGGGTGAAATATTGTAGCACCAGCGACATCCCCTGAAGGGCGCCATTTCACTCCATAGGGCATCCTTGAATGAAAAAATGACGTGACAGCATATTTCGTGATCAAATGAAATTGCAATGATAATTGTAATTGTAACATTTCAAGAATATTATGGCCATTCATAATGTGTTTCTAACGTAACTCAAAATGGTTTTTGATTACTAACACTTGTTAATAGTCAAAACGCTTTCTTAATCGAAAGTAGTTATTACTGAAAATTAAATTAGTTGCAACTGTAAGGACTTTGTAAAATATATCTTTTTGTGAAGGTTCGACACTTGTCAAATGTCGTCATTTGCCGGTGAACTATCAACATTCACATACCAAAGACATCTACGAAAGTCCAAATATATCCGGCGCAGCGAATTAAAAATTCGATATTCTCTAATTTGGAGCTTTCATTCGTGAGTTGGCATACGTTTTCTTCAAAAATGAGAGAAAAAAAATCTTCTTTACCTTTAGTTAAAAATAACAAGATATATTTATTTATAAGCAGTCAAACCTTTTTACAATGTCAAAAGCAGAGACAAGTTGTTTTGAATACTGAAATGAAAAAAAAATAGTTTCTTTGACTACCATTACAAGGAACTCATTTTATGCAGAAAGCAAGATTAAGAGCCTCATATAATCAATTTAATCTAAGTAATGTCTTATCCTCCATAAATGTATATGCATTAAAAATGCTCTTGAACGGGCTGAATTAAAGCCTTAAAAGCGACTTTTATAGTCAGGCAAAAAATATTGCTTCAGAAGAAAAAAAAAATGCTGTGTGCTTAGAAATGCCATTTCAGCTCGGATGCGTTTGAAATAGCACTTGCATGAATCTACGAAAAGCACCCACGAAATAAGAACCCTAAAAGCTACATTAATTGAATGACAGGAGTCAGAACCAGGACATAATGTCTGGGAGGAACAATCGCTTCTCCAGAGCTCTGCGGACACAAAGCGAGATCCAGCGAGTGTTCCCGCATAACAAATGATTGGGCAGATAATTGCAGACTTTTCTGCACCGAGATGTTTATGTAGCCCTGCTCTCTTGTGTTCCGAAATACGTATTTGAACGCCGCGTGTGAGAAGATAGCCCTTTGACAACTGAAATATAGATTCAGTCTGGCCACGGAGAGAACCTATGATTAGCCAGGTATGCACAAGAGAGAAAGTGTTCACTCCCACCCCTTTCCCATTTTCTTTTCCATCATTTTACCTTTCATTTTTTCGACTTATCGGCGACATCTATCGGCGCACGACTTTTGCTCCTCGACCCCCCTCCCTCCTTTACTGAGGGTTGTTTTGTAGCTGTTCTTTTTTTTTTTTTGCTCTCCCCTTCTACAAGGTCCGGTTGTAGTCGTTCTATATGCGACGTCTGCGACCAAATGATGGGGTTTCGCTGCCACTACGAGCTCATAGATCACAGGTTCTCTTCATAGTAAGTGTTCTAACCTAAGCCTGATTTGCAGGATTTCTTAATGGGGCTTCTTTTCACATTTATAACTTGATATTTTCCGATCTTTTGCTGCTCATTACTTGCATCATAAGTATATGGATTTTTAAAGAATAGATTATAACCATAGTCCATACCTGGCAACTCTACCGATTCGTTAGGAGGACTCCCGAATTTTAATGCATTCTCTCGAACTCCCTAACGAAATAAATATTTCTCGTGTGTTCATCAAAAGAATGAACTTCCCGAAGAAAGGGATTTTCAGTAAATAGAGAAAGGAAAAAATCCCTACAGAGAAAGACCTTTACATACACGATATGAAAACAATATATTCGATAATTTTTTATACTTTAATTTTTCTTCTTTTTGAAGCATTTATCACTCATAAATGCGGTAAAATCTTCCTGATTTTTTTCTGAATTTTTACCATGAAAGAAATGAACATTATCACTTATGGGAGAAAATGAGCTTATGCCTCTTTTAAAACATGCCTTTACCCTATAATAGTTATAAATTTCGAGTCCTATTCACGCTTAATTTTTAAAATCCCTACTTAAATTTAAAAAATCACTTTTGTACTAAAACTTTTGTCATTAAATGTATTCATACCAAGTCTCCGGAGTTTTACCCAAAAGCCTACCTAATTTTCATCTTTCAGTTGTAGCAACTATGTTAATCTGATTTGTAGACTATCTCAGTGGGGCTAACTTTGCCATATGAAGCCGGTAAAAGCACAGAAATGTCATTGCTAAAATTAAAAATTTGGAGATAAAAAGCATAAATTAGTTGGACTAACTCTCATCTGTATTGGGGCACAAGATGAGTTTATTATCTGTGGTTGGTGTGGTTATACAATCTGATCTGGAAAAACTTTTTCTGAAATCCTACGCATAGAACTTTTCCTCATTTTACTCAAAACTGGAAAAAAAGTTCACTTAAGTTTCTTTGCTTTTCACTGCCACATTTGTAACTTTCTATTCCCAGATGTCTTGTAGCCATTGCGTAAAAAGTCTATGCATTTTTGAAACATAGGATCTAATACTGATCTATTTTTCTTTTTTGAATATCTTTTTAGGAATATTTTTTTTAATTAGAAGCTTTTTTTTTTCCTGATCTTTTGTAGTCAATTTATTTTCTTGAAAAGTACCTTTAAGCATATATTCCAGTCTTAGTCTGATTTGCAGAATTTCTTAATGGGGCTATTTCTCACATTTATGAATTGTTATTTTCAGAACTTTTGCAGTCAATTCATTTATGCCAAAAGTATCTCAATTTTTGAAGCATAAGTCAAAACGATTCCAAAACGCTATTTCATGATTATAATTCCCTTTCTGAAAGATTTTTTTTTTTTTTTTTTTTTGACCTCAAAACCAGACTTAATGAGCGAAGCTTGCCCACGAAGTGTTGTTGCTTTTGATTGCTACTCATAAAACTATTTTAGAAAACCGAAAAAGAAGCTAGTTTCAATAATTTATTAGGATGCTTCTATTGGGACAAAATAATAATACTGAGATAATATGGTAAATTTGAGTAGAATAAAGGTTTAATACCTTTTTTTTCTGCCAGAGGTTCCTTCAAGAAAATTAAGTTTAAATCGTCCCCCAAAGGGCAAAAGGTTGATTATCCCTGGTATTATACTTAAATTACTTATTATTACTTATATTATTAAATTATTTAGAGTTATTATACTAATATTCTTAACTGATGATGATTTGCCGAAATAAGTCATTCTGATTCACTCAATCCTTAGTTAACTAGAAATTTTTTTTTTCCTTTTGATGCTCAAAACTTCCTAACTAAAGCATAACAGTTGAGTACTCGGAACCCTAGTTCATTTTTCATTTTTCCCCAACAGAGGAGTAAACCTTGTCACCCAAACAAAAAACCGAACCTCGGTGATTACGGAGATTCGCTTTCATCTTCAGTTGTCGCCGACTGCATCCATTGTTCGTGGAAGTGGGCGGGAATGGTTTGATTACCTTCGTCGTCATAGGCACCTCCGAAAAAGAAAAAAAAAAAGATGACCGCAGTCAGTGTGACATGACTTCCCCCCACCCATCTTTTTGGTCGCACGATGACCTGTGACCCCCTCTCCTCCCATTTGGAGTTACCTGTGCCCCTTTTCGGAAAAGCTCGACTGACTGTCGTCAGTTTAGTGGTGAGGTGACTTTTGGCCTTGTCGGGTAGTATCCTATGAAGTCACATCTGTCTTTCGCTGCTGGAGGTGTGTGGGGAAATGTTTTTACCTGGGCCGTTAAGGTAAACACTCTTCCCCTAGGAACTTCTTTCGCCACTCCATTCTAAACAACGGTCAGCGCAGGTAACATCCGTTCTTCCTCCGGTATTGCAGAACTTCAAGGTTTATTTTTAAGGTATTTGGCTTTTATACTATTATGGAGTTGTGTTTTATTTATTGATGCAATGTAAATTGCACTTACAGTGACCGCCGCTTATAGAAATCAGGTTTGTTCTAGGCAGTTTTGATTCAATAAATCGGCTAATTCAATAAAGCTGGACATTGCTCTATTTTTGACGATTTGATTCACTAAAGCGGTTGATTCAATTACCCGGCGTCCACTGTAGTTGATGCATATCTTAAACTGGGCTTCATTACTGAATCGGTCAATCAGGCAGTGGCCTAGGGTCCCGCTGTTTAGGGTTTCTCATCTGTTTAAAATTATTTTAGCTAATGGTCAAAATTGCTTGTTTTGACTTCAGGGATCTCCAAAAAAGAGTTTTTTTTCTAGAGTCCTCGATATCTTAATCAGACTGTTCTTAAATGTAAGCATGCTAATTAATTATTTTTAGTTTAAACCAGTCCTCTGCTCTATTTCTTCAAGTGCAGAAAAAATCTATTAAAATAAATTGCACAGTCTTGCTAATTTACGAAATGAACAAATAACTTAGTGCAACAAAATAAAAGTAGCAAAACTCCAAGTTGAAAATGCACAAATTATCAACTGATTGCAGACACCTGTATCGGGATTTGGAGGAACCTCTTTAAAAAAGCGCGAGTGTTTGGATGCAATGATGCTCAAGAAAATAATTGCTAATTTGTGCATTTTAAGCGTTGGGTTTTCCCGCTGTTTCTTGCTAATTTACTTCATTTCTTTGATTATTTTTGCCTACTCATTTACTTATATAACTTTTAAAATGCGACTCCTAATACCGTAAGGGCCTAGATGCTCCAACTTAAAGCTATAAAATCACCTGCACAACTTCTACTTTTGCAAGTAATGATCGTTTATGGTTGGACCTAACTACAATTTGCCTTAACTATCCACCACTTTGCATCGTTACGTTGATTGCATGTTTGTAAAAGTGAAAGCTCCAGTAAAGATCCCCCTAACGAGTGATTATTTTTCTTCTGCCTCTAGCCCTGGACAAGTTAGGGTTTCGCCACCTGTTCAACTGCCACCAAGTGGAACTAGTTCAGCCCAGCATAGCCTTCGACGTAGCTTCCCTCATGTTGTACGGCACGCAGGCAATACCCGTTCGCTTGAAGATACTGCTGGACAGACTGTTCAGTGTTCTCCAACAGGACGAGGTTCTTCAAGTTCTTCATGGTTTCGGATGGACTTACGAAGACTACGCAAGAGGCTACATCATTCAGGTAGGGTTGAAAATTTTGAATTTTTGTTGAATGCTGGAATTTTATAGATTGAGCAATTTGAATTTTCGCAGATTTTTGTTATTTTATCAATTAAGCAGTTTAAATGTCCATGGATTGCGTTAGGACTTTATGAACTGAACTTGATTTCTCGGATTTTATCGATTGAGCAATTTGAATTTCCATTGATTCTTCGGATTTTATCTATTGAATATTTTGATTGACCATTACTTGCTCGGATTTAATCATAATTGCAATTTTAATTTTCGTAGTTTGCTGGGATTTTATCGTAATTGAACAATATGAATTTTCATAGCTTGTTAGGATTTTATCATGAGTGGAAAACAGTCCACAGTGTGTGTGCATGTGTGTAAAATTGCTAACTAAGGATCTTTGTCAGTTATAAGTTTTTTTGGATTTCATGGATTGAGCATGAGCAATTGGAACTTGCAATGATTATTAGGATTTTATGAACTGAGCAATTTGAATTTGATATTGTTCGGATTTTATTGGTTGAGCAGTTTATTTATCTTCTGAGTAATTTGAATTTCTATCAATTGTTGGTATTTAATCATAATTGATCCCATTGGAATTTTACAGCTTGTTGGGATTTTATCATAATTTAAAACTTAAATTTTCATAGAGTGTCAAGATTTTATCATAATTTAATTATGGGAGAAACAATTTAACTATGGGTATGTACAAAATTTGCTTAATAATATTTACCAACGGTGCATCAATTTAATGAACTGTCACCAAACTTTAGTATTTAAAATTAGTTTAACAAGCTTCCACATTTCTGTTATTTATTTCGTTAAAACTTTAACCAGCTATTCAGATGTTTTTTAAATCAAGTCCTCTTTAAACAACAAAAGAGAGCCAAGTCTTTGCAAACTGCTATGAGTTGATCATTAATTAATTTGTTAAACTGCTATAACTGTTTTAATTTTACTTATTTTCTTTCATTTTTATGTTATGGATTTTCATCACTAGTTTATTACATTTAATTAAGAAAAAGCTTGTATCAAAATTTCTTAATGTATAAACATCACATTGTACTCCCCCCCCCCCTTAATTTGCAGCATGGGTTACAAAAATTTTTTTGTTTACAGAGTGAGTTTTATTTTTTAACTTCAAATTTTGTTACAGTTTGACATATTTCTTTCGGTGAAAAAGTTGTAATCTTGCTTGAATAACTTAATCTGATAATAAAAATGTTTTCTTATTCAAATTTTATCATTTGAATGATTTTTGAAATTAACGATTCAATTATTAACAGCATATACAGTCGAAACTCGTTAATTTGAACACGCTTAAAATAAATGACAGCTAAGACGAACTACATTTTCGATCCCCGCTTCATGGTTTGTAGTAGGGATGCACCGATTAATCGGCAGTACCGATTAATCGGACACTTTACCGATTATTAATAATCGGCAAAATCGGGCCGATCAATCGACAGAAAATATATTTTTCAAATATTATTCTTTAAAGTATACCTTCACTAAGAAACTATGATAAATAATTTTATTAACAGTAATAATAATCCTCACAGTTGATATAAAGTTTTTTTTAAATTAAGTCTACTTTGAATAGATATACAAACACATAGACAATGTTGCTACACATTTTTTATGTGGCGATAGTTTTCTCCTTAGCACAGTGCTTTTAGATAACCTCTAATTTTCAAGGAATATAAGTATTGAATTAAATTGTTACTAATTATTAGAAAAAATGGATTGAACTGAAATTGAAGTACTCCTAAATTGGAGTGCTCACCACAGACTCCACCCCCCCCCTTTCTTGAATTTTTATGTCCGATTAACATAACTAACAATGTGTTAATAATATTATTGACAATAATATGAAAATTGGTTCTAAGAAATTGGATAAATATTTTGTGAAAACTAGGACAATGGGAAAAAAAATCTCTCAGAAATAAATTACTTACTATTTCTAAACTTGCGATTGTATAAGAGAGAAAAATCAGTGATGGTAAAATTGGTAGTAGGAAACAATCGGTAGTAGGAAACAATCGGCCGATTAATCGGCCCAGCCGATTAATCGGCCGATTATCAACAGCCGAATAATTGGTAATTGGTAATCGGCCAATTTGCTTATCGGTGCATCCCTAGTTTGTAGTGGATGGTTCTTCGGATAAGACGAACTTATTTTTAATGTCTATTGAAATTCGTTTTCACGAGTTAAAACGAAGTAACGAATAAACGAAGTGAAGTTATCTATTCGGCGGCTAAATAGCCGAATATTCACGGTATTCAGTCAAACTACTATTCTTTGCATTCCCCTTTCACGGTACTTTAAAACAACCAAGAACGCTGGGCACAGGAAATTCAAGAATTAATATTATGCACTTCTTTCTCTAACTGGAATGGTCCCTCTATATTTGGTCGGGCCAGGGGAAGGCATCTTTTCGAGGAACAGGATGTTTAATACTTGTGATGACCCGGCAGCGCAGATTGTGTCTCGGGATGACAAAGTGTGTGTTTATGGGGAGCCTCGGAATTGTTTACGCCAGGCGCAATGACGCGTCATCGGGACCTAAAAAGCGATGTTTATTTGCGCGGGAAGAGATGGAGACCAGCAGCACCCACCACATGTCTCCTCCTGTTCGCGATGTGTGTCTCTCTACCAGAGAAGACTGACGTCAAGGTCTTCGGGATTGGTGAGCTTTTTCTGAGATATTGGCAGAGAGATCACATTCTTGGATTGGCGAGCAAGTGTTTGGAGCAAAAAATATGAATGAAGTAATTTTCCTATAAAAAATAGAGAAAATAAAAAAAAGAAATGTGAAAGGAAATAAGTTTTCTTTCGTTTTTAAAAATCTATGACATTCTGACGGGTTGTGGCTCTGCAATCAGCATAGTGGGATTTAGACTAGATTCTGGGAGTGCAACAATATCGGTAATCTGGGGGAGTGGGAATATTCCCTGGTCAATGAGGGGTCTGAGTGGGGGGGGGGGGGGCGCTTGCCTCCGTAAAATTTTGAAAATTTATCTCCAAAAGGCTGGTACTTTGCTCATAGCAGATTTTACATCACTGTATAGTGTACAATGGAAAAATGTGCAATAACTATGATTTTTGATAAAGTATATTTCATGTTTTTTCTTTTCTTTTTTTGTGCTGACTTTATAAATTATGCTTTTCTTAAAAGTAAAAGGAACTGTAATGACACACCAGTAAATACCCAATTACACATTATACGATTATTCTATAATACTGCACTAAATAATAAATAATTTACAAAATGCGCTTCTTTGATGCATGAAATTATTTATTAATTTCTTTTAAAATGCATAAAAACTTTTATTTTTAATATGTCACGCAGTTTCTCTCACTGACGATGTGTGATGACAAACGGGTCACTCAAAGAGCTGCATATTATTTGTTTTTCCGTTTGCTGTCAAGTAAATTAATTTGCTTTGTAACTGTGAGAAAGTATAAGTTATTTTCCAAACTATATTTTTAGTAACTATGTTTAATTTTATTTTATTTTTCAAAATTAAAACAAAAATGTTGGGGGTGCGGCGCGGCGCACCCCCGTAAATCCGCCTATTGCAATCACGGTTTGGTTTCTTTTTTATTAATCCGAAAATTTTCAATAAGGCTGTCTGAGGTCAAACTCTTAGGGTTGCGCGTTGTTGACATATACGAAATTTGCGAAGAGAGATCACATTCTTGGATCGACGAGCAAGTGTTAGGAGCAAAAAATACAAAGTAATTTTTATTTTAAAAAAAGGAAAAGAAAGCATAAACGATTGAAAAAAGAAAGGAGAGAAATTTGCTTTCTTTCTTTCTTTTTCTTTGGAATCTTCTGTGTAGATGTTCTCGGCCACCAGGTATTGGTTTGCGATTTATTTTTCTGAAATTTTTAAACAAATTTGTCAGATGTCAAAGTCTTCAGCATGCGTGCACGTTGTTGAGATCTCTGCAAAATTTCCAGTGCCAGATCACGTTCTTGGATCGGCGAGCAAGTGATGGGAGCAAAAAATACGAATGAAGTAATTTTCAAACACACACACAAAAGAAAAGAGAGAAAGAGAGAGAGGAAAGAAAAAAACACGAAAGAAATGAAAGTAAGATAAAAGAAAGGAAGAATGAATTAGAAAGGGAAGAAAAGAAAAAAAAAATCTTTTATTCCTGATCATTTGTCTTAATCGTTTTTTAGCAAAAAATAACTAAGGCATGATAAAAAGAAATTTATTTTAATTCTAAAATACAATTTATCAAATTTCAGATTTTGAAAATTACCTTCTCTAGCGTTTACTTTGCCAAAGTTAGGAGGGGGGGGGGGGTGAACGGTGATAATCATAATTTTAGATAAAAAAAATGCGATTTTTGTAAAAGCTTCTACAAGAATTTAAAAATACGTTTCCTACATAAACGAGGAAAAACATTTTTTTATTTTAAAAAGTATCATCAGAGCTGGAAGGCTGGAGAGGGATAATGTCTAATTCAGGGGTGATTGTGTTCCGGTATTTTACCGGATTTCCGGTATTTTCATGATCGATTCTGGTATTTTCATGTTCGAAAATACCGGAAATAAAATATTTTTAATTATGCTTTTGTCTTCCCACCTTCGGTATTTTTTTTTTTTTTAGTTTTCGAATTTTCGGTAATTTTCCGATAATTACTAAAAACATTCATCGAACAAAAGTGGTAAGATGCCATTCTATTTTTTTTAAACTAAAATCTATTTGAAACTATTCGAATGTATGAAATGTGTCTTATTTGTTTATGAAAAGCAATTTATTATTAAATATGTATAATTATAAAATTAGGTGTGCTTAAATAATAGGGGCCTTGGGTTTCTGAAAAACGCACCCCCCCCCACACACATTTTGTCTTCAAAACTTTCAGGTATTTTTTCAAGAACTCACAATCACCCCTGGTCTAATTGCTGCGCCAAGAATTTTAAAAGTCGGTGCTCATGAAAGACTATTTACACTCAAGACTCCTAATGCAAGTCGAACTTTCAGAAGACTTTATCAGTGATGGGTACCAAACCTGAACTACTTGTTAAGACCCCATAAAGATGGAGGAAACCTGTAAACATAGCTGCCGTTCTGTATACACAGACGTCCAAAGAAACCTCGAAATTACGACGTCAAGCTCGGACATATGCTCTAATAGGCAACATTTCTTCCTCGCCCCTGACAGCGTCGTGTAAATATTTCCCGATTTCCTTCCCAGAGTCTCGCAGAGACACAGATGCCAAGTGTGTAAAAATATCATCGTCTGCATCGTATGCCCTGTCATCGCGCGCGGAACCCCGTTTCGGGGGCGCCCCCCTCCTCGATTGCAGTTTAAGCGCGCCAAAGGACCTCTTCTTCTTTTGCTCTGCAGCATTCCCATAATAGAAGACGTCAACACGCAATTAGGGATTTTGCCTGGCCTGGTGACGACGAAGGGCCAGGAATGGGAAAAGATGCTCACCAAGTCGGCACTTTTCCAAAACTTTTCCGAGAAGAATGATTTCGTCATCAGCCAGGAATTGTATATATTCAAACGGTTAGGAGGAACGGCACGAACGGACAGGAAGCGGGTTCTTGGCATGGCAGGTCTGGAAACGAAAGAATTTTAGTGCATGAGATACGGTACTTAAATTTAAATGTACAAAAAAAAAAAAAAATGGATATATTTATTAAGTTATAGCTATCTTTAAAAATGTCTTAATTTATTTCATTCAAATTATGAGCAAGTTAATTGAATACAACAGGTTCAAGAGCTTTTTTCTCCTTCTGATCCACAGACTCTCTCCTGAGCAAATTTTTTTCATATGCATTTTTCGTATAATATTTTCTTAACCGCCATGCAAGCCAAAATCCTTAATCTTTTCCCTCCGGAATCAATCATACTGTTTAAATAATACCTTTTTGTGCGCGCCAATATTAGGTCTGGAGAGAAAACGAAATATCGTTGAAAGTCCGATACACTATGGGGGGATACGAAATGTTTCTGAATATATGGGCAGCTACAATGCATGGAAAGTTCAATAAAGTTCTTCAGCATTTTTCGAAACACTTCAAAGAGTTTTCTGATTATGTAGAAAAAGTTTTCCAGGTAAAAGTTACGTTCGTTGGGTATTGTAGCTGTCCCATGGATTCAGAAGCTTTTCTGGATCTCTTTACAGTGTATTTAACCAATCAAAACTCAAGCGCAGGCCTGCGTTTTCGAATTTTTCTGGGATTTAAAGGGTCGCTCAATAAAAGTTATGACGAAAAAAAAAAACACGCCCACTTATATGCAAATACATCTATTTTCTAAAACTAGATCCCCCAAATGTTTGGTCTTCTGAAGTGGTAATGAGACTCTTATTGCCAATCAATATTGATCGCCGTAAATTAAGAAGTAATAATGTTATATATCTTTTTAAAGATCTGACCAACACACCTATTCCAAAGTATCACGCATTTTGCGCTTTTTATTAAAATGTTTCTATTCTTTAATTATAGGCTTTTACATAAGTCACTAGGACCCTCTCCCTCCTCCCCGGTTTTATATGACTGGGTTTTTAATGTTATACTACAAATTGATTTCTTAAACATGTTACGTCGACGTTCAAAGTCTTTGTTGATAAATCGGTAGCTACGATGTTTTTTTTTTTTTTTCTTTTTGAATTTGGAAAAAAAAAAAAGACTAATTGTGGATTTCTTGAATTAACTAGACTTATTTTTACGGCAAAATATCGGCTTAACGGCTTTCTCATGCACACCATTTTCGAACAACTGTACACCGTGCAAACTTAGCGATGCACAAGTCGAAAACCTCACCAAACTTGGAAATCGGCGAATCCGAAACTCTCAACACCTCTTCCAAACTATGAAAGCCTTCGAACATATTTACCCAACACCAAGTCACACGATACCGACACTATAAATCGACAAACAATTCCGCGCGAAGCTTCGCATTCCATTACCCCCATGTCCATTCCTTTCTCGATGCAAACTCGGGGGCAAAGAGTGGGGTAAAAGGGGGGGCAAATCGTCGCTGGTCACGATCCTCGGACTTTAGAGTGGACTGCGAACACGGAAATCTCTTGGCGTGACTGACCTCGGCCATCAAGGAAAAGGCCCGTCTTGGACGTTATTCTTCCCACGCGGAATCTCTCTTCGAAATTAATTGGGGGTGGATGGAACGCTTCCGTGGTCCCTCCTGACGACTTCGGCTTTCAACGGCCGGTCAGTTTTGGGGGAAGGATTTGCATGAAATACGACGCTCGGAGATGCAGGCTCTTTCGTGAGAGGACCGCGTTTAAAATGTATGAACTGATCGGAAAAGGGATTGCTCAAAGAGTCTGGTGGTCATCTACGTGTCTTTAGTCATCAGGCACCACAGCTCGGATTCATTAGTTTGAAGGGCATCGTTAACTCTTTGGCCAACTCGCGCCGAGTTCGCTCTCTCTCTCTTGTGGAAGGTAAATAATTAACAGAAATGAGGACGTTAGTGAAGTAATTGTTGAGCTCGTCATTATGGAATTATGTTTCATTAAAGTTCCAAATTGACTGAAATTTTCACAGCCGGAATGTTTTAATGACTGTCTTCATTGAAATCTCTTTCAGGAAAACACATTAGAGGAAAATCAAAATTAGGAAAAGAAATCACGAACCAGCAAATATTATTGATGATTTTAAACAATGTAATAGGTCATGCCTTTCTCTCTCTTTTGTTAAAACATTCCATAAATTCCTCAATGATGCCCGGATAGGATTTTTTTTGTCTACCCAGCATTTACTTTAGTAGTAAATAAATAATAATACTGGCAAACTTGTTATCGTGAAATTGAGTCAGAAAATTATTTAAAAAATCTTTTAATACTAATGCAATTAACATTAAATGACTACTTTCGAAAAAAAGTTTCATGAGGTTAAAATATTAACACTTTCTTTACGTTAAAACTTAGCTGACTTAAAAGTGGAAAAAAATCTGAACCCAGTATATCTATGCAATAATAGCAATTATTTTTATAAGATAGAGAATCATTTCTTTAAATAAATTACCAGTAGATAGCTTGAACTGATAGAGTGCAAGCAAAAGGAATTAGGAATTATAATTAAGGAAATATAATTGGAACATTGAAACATATGGAACATTGGAACATATGAAAGAATAAGGAATTATAATTGGAACTGTTCATTGACAGAACAGTTCTAATTCGTAAGAATTTACTTTCAAAAAGATACGGATTTCTTTCGAGTGAATCTAACCTGGGCCATATTTCCCAATAGGCTGAGCTGCCTAGGGTGGCAAATTTTGGCATTCCGATGTTTCATTTTTCTTATATTTATTAATATTGTTTAAAACATGCTTTTTTATTTATTTATCCGAAAAATTGTTCGTTTACTTTTGAATAGTTTAAAAAATGTAACGTCTAAGAAAAATCTACGAGTGCGTGAAAGGATTTTTTGGTTCGATTATTTCAAGGGTATTTTTGAGCAATTCAAAAGACTTTAACGTTATAGCATACACAATTAAATTATTAATATTATATTTTTTTAATCACCAATATTAAAAATTATTTTTAATACCAATGTACTAAGAAAGTTACAGATTCTGAATGAATTTTTAGTTTTTCGTTTCGGAAAATTAAAAAAGCTAAAAGTCGACAAAATCAAAATATTTACAATCCACCGTAGACTTATCGTTCCTTTGAGGTATATGATATTATTTATTTAGTAAATATTAATATCTTGATTCTGAAAATTAACAGTTCCAGATAACTTTATTTTCGTTTCAAATAATATTGAGAATGATTTAATTTAATCTTTAAATAAAGATTGTAATTTTAACACAAATAGTGTGCATTTGTAAGATGGTATGAATTTTTTTCTTGCTATTTGTTTGTGTGGTATTCAAGCAGACGAAATTTAAAAATGTATACGGGAAATATTTTGGTCGTTGATTATTTCGGTAATTAGTTTCATATACGTTTGGACTTTTATACAGGAAAAAAAATGCTTCAACCAAAAATTCCCCATTGAAGAAAAAAACACAAAATATTAGTTCTCTATTTCTTGCCCCCCCCTTTATCTTGCTTTTAATGGAAAAAATATCAAGTACATCCCCCCCCCCCCCGCAAAAAGTATGAAATACCTGAATGTAGTGTTCTTATTGTTTGGGAATCTTTAGTTAAATTTCACGTTATTGTGATTTGAGTTCTTTCAAATCATTCCTGAAAATGTGTTTGAAAAATATTGGCTTATTGAAATTTTTTAAGAAAAACTTTAATTACGAAACAACTGCTAATGAGGATGTTAAAATTGAAATGTGCATTATTAAGGTTGAAATTTTTCAACAAACAAATGTTATTATTTTTTTTTCCAGAAGTGTAAAGTGTAGAAGTTTCGTTGAATTGTGTATGTACGCTTTTGGTTAAGTAAATTGAAACTTTGAAAAATTGTCTACATGTCTGCACATGGTGGATATTTATTCTGCATACCGCCAAATAAATTTCAAAGATTTGCTTCTCAGTAACACAGCTTTGTTTTAGTAGCGCCATCTAGTGTCGATGAAAGAAAACTTCTCAGGAGCGGAGAGCAAACGAATATTTTGTTTTTCTTAACATTCTCATTTCTCACACAGTATCGTTGTGAATTTACATCAACTTTACAGTTCTCTTCTTCATGATTTTCTACTTACTATTGAAATATTTTAATTTTCCGAACTTAAAAGAATTTCGTATACAACTTTGAATTTATGACAGCGGCAGCTACTTTTAATTAATTTATCCATTTTGAATATGAAAACTTACAACCTTTTCTAAATGTTTGTATCTAAAAAATTCAAAAAATTAATGATTATTTCAATCATATTTCGCCTATCTTTTCCGTAGCATAACTATTCAGATTGTGTTTCAAGCTATGAATTTTGACCTTTAGAGAGATTATTTGAAAAAATATGACAATTACTTGATTAATAAAAGATGTTATCTTTTAAAATTAGTGCATACAGTACTTAAAAAACTAACAAGTGCTGTCCTTTAAATGACTGCCAAAAAATATAAGGTAAATACAGTCGAGCCTCGTTAATTCGAACTCGTTTAAGACGAATTGACGAATTACCGTGTTCTAATCTGTTATTTCGAAAGTGAATTAACAAATAACGTTTTGATCTCAATACCTCAGTAACTGCTTATATATCAGTAACTCCTTTCCAAAATAACTCATAAAGAACTTGAGTTACTTTTAAGCAACGAGTTTTAATTAAACATTAATGCAAATTATTATGACTTCAGTAACAAGCAACTTGTTATTGCCTGGCAGAGCGTAATTACCGCAGGGGCACGCGGGGCACAGGTCCTTCCACTTAGATTTCAGGGGGCCTAAAATCCCTTTTATCCAACGCCTCCTAAATACAAAAAACCTTACTGTGTATGTCGACGTATATTTTTCTCTTAATAATTTGATAACATTATTTTATTATTTTTTTTTTTTCAAGTTCGATTTTTGCACAAAACTTTTATTTCATTCTGGTATTGTACGAATTATTTTACTCGTAACACGTGACTGATATGAGAAGGGGGTGGGGCCCTGAAATAGAAATGTGCCCCATGTCCAATGTCAGAATGATCGGGCTCTGGTTGCCTAACTATATCAGTAACGATTTATGTCTGTAATTCACTTTTAATTTTTCAATTATTTTTTTTATTTAAGTTCATTTAATATTGTTATTGTTGCAAACTATTATTTGTTAAGAATAGAAAACACTAAAGTTGAAAAGAAAATGTTATTTACCTCGTTTTTTTTAATTATTGTTATTTTTAAGTTTGTATTATTCATTTGATACAGATTAATTATTTCACTCCAATAAGTTTCAAAGAGATTTCTTTTTGCAACCAGTTCAAGGTTTCATTAATAGAGCATCGGTTTACAGTTCAGTAAAATTTATTCATAAGATATTTGGATTTCACAATGGTCATCTGTTCCTACTCAAGTATGGCAAGCTGTAGCTGTTAATCAAAATTTTATTCAATTGTCTTGAATGCTATTTATCATGACAAATATAGTATTCATTAATATTTCCACGTTAAAAATACACGAATCTCAAAAGAGTTAAATGTTGATGAAAATCAACTTCATTATGTTTAACTCAGACTCTATAATTAATTTCAGAAATTACTATTTTCATTTTTTGAACATGTTTAGACCAAAATTTTGTTTTTAACATCTTCATTTTTGTTTTCAGGATCCTTCGGGGACAGTTCTTGACAAGTGGCTCCTTGCTTCCCGCGAAGAAGAACCTCTGATCCTTCAGCAATTTCTAAGGTTTGGAGAAACCAAAGCAATAGCTCAACAGCTACTGCTTCAAGAAAACAGTGAGAGGACTGATTTCATAATTCAGCCACCCAGAACAGAATCAGATATCAAAAAATTCATCGAAAGGACAAACAGAGTTGTCGTCGGAAACTCTATTTTCAAACATCACGCCAGCCATATCTATAGTCACATGTCTTGTCCAATGCCCTCTTTACCACTCATTAGCAAACCTTCCTTCCGAAACCTATCATCCAGTGTAAGTTCCAACCAATCTGTTTCTCCTACCATATCTTCGCCAGTGAACTGCACCAGTCCCATGGCTTCATCGCCCCTGAATAAACTTCAGAACATGCAACCGTACGATTTCCGGCAGGAAAAGACCAGCCCCGAGCAGCCCAGGAACGATGGTTCGGACAGAGTTGCACAACCTAATTCCTACAGCATCAGTTCCTTGACATCCCCCACGACTTCCGTCCCGAATGCTTCCGTTGCAGCATCTAGTCTGTCGTCTGTCACCACGGCCAACAACTCGTCGACGTACACGACGGCGAGTTCTGACGTCAACGACGAAGGGGTGTACTACTCTGAGGACGACGAAGAGGACACGAAGCACAGTGCCATCAACTTGACGAGGTCGTCTTCCCTCACCACTGGATTTATGGACTCTGTTTTTGCGGCTAAAAAGGTCAGGCACCTAAGGAAATCCGCCAATCCCATGAAGCGACGATGGAATCCTACAGTTTTGGCAACCCTCTCGACAAACCCAGCGACGGGCAAAAAAAGAGTCCAGTGTCATGTATGTCTGAAAACTTTCTGTGATAAAGGTGCCCTAAAGATACATTTTAGTGCCGTTCATCTCCGAGAGATGCACAAGTGCACTGTGGAAGGTTGCAATATGATGTTCAGTTCGCGCCGTAGCCGCAATAGACACAGCGCGAACCCCAACCCTAAGCTCCATACTCCTAATTATAGGCGAAAAATTAACCCACATGACGGCAGAGCAGCAAATCCATATCCTATGATGCCACCATCGGGTATGTTGGACTATACAAATGGTGTTGTCTCATATTCTTCTGGTCCTCACGATGGGGATAGCAGTTCTGGTTCGGAGGATGAACAAAAATCTTTCGTAAGAACAGCGAATAATTCTTTGGAGCTTAGGAATGAAGAGAAATCTCAGCTGACAGATTTTCAGGGAAGGATTCCCCATCCCCATGATGATATACCGCTGCCACTTA
Organism: Uloborus plumipes; assembly: GCA_038373865.1. Classification (NCBI taxonomy): domain Eukaryota; kingdom Metazoa; phylum Arthropoda; class Arachnida; order Araneae; family Uloboridae; genus Uloborus; species Uloborus plumipes. The sequence goes on along the minus strand of JAXGGA010000511.1, from coordinate 30,280 downwards.
CAAAAAAATTTCGTTTGGAGCATTCAGAAAATATAGAAAGTGTTCCTAATGAAGGGATCGATCTAAGTATGAAAGACGATCGCCGACATGTGGAAAAAGATTCTAAAGAGCAAATAACAAGCCTGTCAGAAAATAAAAAATGTTCCATTAATAATCAATCCCCGAACTCTTGTGATAAAAATGATAAAATGGAAACTTCAGAAAATGAAAAGACTGAAAGTGCTGAGTTAGAAAACCATCATTCAGTCAAAGCAGAGCCCATCGTAACAGAACTTCGAATTTTGGATAAGGATAAAATGCCAGTGTCTACGAAAGGTGTTCGTAAAAGGAAGAGCCTCAATCCAACAAAATGTCCAACAACAAGTGATGAGGATTTGCAGTTTGTGTCAACAGACGATTCTTCCAGCGACACATACATTGATCAAGAAAATGACGAAAATGGTTTGTTGGACTCTAAATCTGATTTTTTGTCATCTGATGGCTCAGATTCTATGAATGACCTTGACGATCTTGATGATAATAATTCAGACACCGAAAGTACTAAAAGAGTATCATCTCATAAAATACAAAATGATTTAAAAATATCTTCCCCACCGGTATCGACATCAACTCCAAATACGACTGTAATTGAAAGAACCAAGTCTGACAGAAAATATCATGATCAAGAAAGATACAATGGTTTTTCTGGGTCAGATTTGGAAAGGTTGCGTCATGAAATTTCCACCAATGTAACAAAAGACAATGAGGATTTCTCCGAAAATCCATTAAGGCACTTGGAATCCCTTTCTTTAGGTGCTTTTACTAATATGATGAACATGAATAATCGAACAACATTTGCTCATAATCCCAATACCACAAGTGGCGTTTCGTATCATGCACCTGGATTAGGCTTGGCCTCTGTTACAACAACTACTGCACCCCACAGATCAGATTCTCCAACTTCTGAAAGGATGCCATCCTTAATAAGTACCAGTTCTCATGCTCCTCCTCCACCCTTGACCTCAAATTGTCACTTGAATAATAGCGACACGGATAATTCTATGTCAGATCAGCAGATGCCGTTACCTCCTGTTTACAGGGATGCCTCCATGGTTGGATCTGTGGAGATCCCCGTAGATAAGGAAAACCCGCGAAGATGCACGGCCTGTGGTAAGATCTTTCAAAACCATTTTGGTGTCAAGACTCATTATCAGAATGTTCATCTCAAACTTATGCACAAGTGCACTGTGGAGGGCTGCAATGCTGCTTTTCCTTCGAAGCGCAGTCGCGATCGCCACAGTGCTAACTTGAATCTTCATAGGAAGTTACTGTCGACTTCATCGGACAAATCTGCCGGTGCCTACTTTGACAAAACCAGTGCTATTTATCCTTTCCCAACTGACACTTATCGGGGAGATATATTCTCCCGTTTCTACGACCACAACTCTCTTCCACTGAGCTTTGCGGAAATGTACCACAGTCGCCTGTCCGCCGAAAGTGGTGGACACCCCTTTTTGGGAGGCACACCATTTGCACACTTGCCTGGTACGATACCAGGCTTTCATCCAGCGTTCCTACCACCATCAACCACCATGGCGAACTACAAAAACGACAACGGTTCCCGGTACCACAGTCGCCACGAAGAGAACAGCGGTCGCAACAGTTCTTTAAGTTCCATCAGCAATCCTTCGTCTCCTGGACAGCCATCTTTGAGAGGATCCCCAAAAACAAGTTCGCCTTCTATAAAACTGGAAGAGGATTTGACGCCAGATTCGGAAGGAAGGTTTATGTGTACGATATGCGAGAAAAAGTTTCACGAGTGTGTTGTCTTGAGGGAGCACTATGAAAAATGCCATACGCAATCTCTGCTGCAATGTTCCACGAATGGCTGCAATAAAGCGTTTCTGTCAAGACAGTCGCGAAACCTTCACAACGACATATTGCACAAGGAAAAGATGGCAGAAACTACGTAGTCAGAACTGAACTGGCTGTGTTCAATATAGTGCAAGAACATTGAACTTAAGTGATGTGCCAACTATATAGATTCGTATATGATTGCGAAATGTACAAAAAGAGTTAAATCCTGTCAAATAGGTTTACAGAGGTGAAGTACACCTTCATTCGAAATCATTTTCTTTGAATTAAGAGTTTTATTGTTGTTATCCTGAGTTAGGATACGTTACATTTCACGAGTTCATATGTTGGTTATGCTAAAATTTAATGGTCTGAATACTAGCAGAGAAGAATAAAAATTCTCAGAATGTTTCTTTTCAAGCATTATACTAATTGTGTTTCTATAACATTAAGTGCCAATTTTCAGTTTTATGTTTGTCTTATTTAACGTTTTGTTGAGTGTTTATTTCATGCCCTAACTAAATTTTTACGTTTTGGCAGTCCTGTTTACAAAAAATGTGCATAAATATGTTATTGATACGCCAAAAATTTGTGGTTGCACTTCGCTATGAAAATATGGAGTTATGTTAAACACTCAACAAAGCGCTAAATGTTTAATTTCTTAAATTTCGAACAATGGCGGGCCTTGTTCTAATTTTAAGTTTCTTTGTATTTCAAATTATTTTGAAAAGAATTTACGGTATCTTTAGCTTTAAGTAGAACTATTAACAACTACTTTTGTAAAAATGTATATAAAAATGTCAAAAGCTTTATCGTGTCTTGAACGAAAATTGTTTTGTTGAAGTTTTTGTTAAACATATAATTATAGTAAGAATCAGTGGAGTGCAAAAAAAGTACGCAAGCAATATTCATACTTAAATGCCCATAAATTATAAATTTCAAACGTCACAATTATACTGTTTATGCGCTGTATCATTTAAGCTTATTTTTAACTTATTTTTTTCTCAATATTATCTAAAGTTACCATGTGCGTAAGCCGACGCATCAGTCATTTTGGATCAGATTTTTCGTTGTAAAAAAGCTAAGCACAAGGTTGCAGGACATTGTCAAATCTCGCCAAATTGGTCATAGTTTCAAATGCGAGAAAACATCCGCCATACTGGATTTTCTTCATTTTGATTTCCTGAGAATTTAGAAAAAAAAAGAAAAAAAAGAAGAAAGAAATGAACTTTTTGGACTACAGGGACAAAGAGCACGAATGTGAGTCAAAAACTAAATTATTGTTCAAAAATTCCTGCAAATAATAATTAATGGTAAAACCCTGCATACTTTATTTATTTAACAATTCCGTTCGGCTAATAACTGTTCACTTTCTATCATCGCTAACATTTCATATCATGCCAGAAAAGACAACCCCATACTCTGATCCAATATGGCGGATGCGTCGGACTACGTATGTAGTGACTCTAATATTACCTGATAACTGTGCCAACGTTCTTTCATCTTGCCAAATTTATAATATATACATTCTGAAAAACCTAATGAATAATTTTCACTTAGTACTGAATATTGCAGCCAATTTGTATTAAAATTGTTTTTAAAAATCTGAAGTTGTATTTTTGTTTGTAGTATACAACCGGTAGGTTTTTATATCAGTTGTACATAATTTTCAGGTGTATTTTCTCTACTCTTATGATTATTTTGTACTTAAAATGTTACCTAAAATACGTTCTCCAGAGGAGCTACCAGCTTTTAATTTATTGAGTCCTACATTTTGTAATATACGGTTAATTCTCTTTATTGTTGCAATTTTATTTCATTTTTGTGGTACTTAAAATAAAGTACTAGAAATATCGTAATGTTTGCTTCTTTTGTGTCTGATATTGTCATTTCTTATACAGTGGGGGGAAAAACAGCTGACAATTATATGTATAAAAAACTTTTAAGGAATAGTTAATTTAACTTATATTTTTCAAAATGAAGAAATTAGAAATTTATTGTGGAAACTCATTACAGAAAAAAATCACAATGAATTTTGAAACGAAACTTTTTTGAAACATTAATTTTCAATTTTGGCAGCAAAAAGTATCTCAGAAAAAAAAGAAAGAAAGAAAAGAAAAATTATCTTTTTCATTGCGTTAGTGAAAAATAAAATATTTTTTCAATGAAATACTTTCTATTTGACTACTTCAAATATTTTCGATTTAATGAATGAGTAAATTAAAAAAAAAAGAATGAATGAATACATAAGTAATTTAGTAAACTAATAAATAAATGATATGAAATATTTCACTTTGCCCCATCTACTTTCACCCAGCATGCACTTAACTAATTGTTCAAAACATTTTAAAATAAAAATATAAGCTTAATATTGAATAAATAATCTGGGGCATTTCACGGTATTAGTGACATAGGGGTGTCCGTAATAAAACTTTTTAAAAGTTTAAAATTTTTATACACATTGAAAAAGTACATTCTAAAGTATATGAATATCATATTGTTTTCATACTTCACCTTATATTATGTTTGTAATTGCACTCAGAACACTGAAAATGCAATTTTCACTGTTACGGACTCTACATTGAATTTTTCTTTAAATCTGGCTTAAACCGATTTTTAAGCCAAAACTGGTACTTGAGACAGATAAAGTAAAGGCTCACCTCTAATATAACTAACAATTTCAATCAAAAAGTGCGTTCTATAAAAAATTATGGATTGTGAAAATGATGACTGTAGAGTCCGTAACAATATAATTGGAATATAAGTTTAATTTTTAAAGAAAAATTCTATGTAGAGTCCGTAACAGTGAAAATTGCATTTTCAATGTTCTGAGTGCAATTACAAACATAATACAAAGTGAACTATGAAAACAATATGATATTCATATACTTTAGAATGTACTTTTTCAATATATATAAAAATTTTTAAATTTTTAAAAAGTTTTGTTACGGACACCCCTATGTCACAAATACCGTGAAATGCCCCTACTGCACTGAGTATGAGTAGATCACAGTTAATATTTAAAACGTTAAAAATAAGAACTTTATCATTTCACAATAGAATATTTTTTGACTTGCGACAAAATATTACAGTATGAGTACCGATCATTGAAAATTGCTTGAATTATCATATGCTTTGATCTTTAGAAGCAACGTTTTCCTGAATAGGTTACACTAGTTACTACATAGTTGGAATTTCACCAGACAGATACAGGGTTGATTGTGTTTCGGTATTTTACCGGATTTCCGGTATTTTCATGATCGATTCAGGTATTTTCATGTTCGAAAATACCGGAAATAAAATATTTTTAATTATGCTTTTATTTTCCCACCTCCGGATTTTTTTTTCTTTTTCGAATTTTCGATGATTTATAATTATTAATAATATTCATCAAATAGAAATGTTAAGATGAAAATTCTAATTGCTTTTTTTACCTTAGTAAATTATTTTATTTGCATCCGATATGATAATCAAATTTTTCTCACTGATGAACTTTTGATGCTTATTACCCTTAGTTGGGAGACAAATAAATGAAATGCAAAAAAATGTAACAAATGCAACTTTCATTACTTTATAAATGCTTTCGCACAACAAACATTAATTCTGTAAGACTTTTACTTTCTCCTTAAAATATTTTTTTGGAGATAATTGCACATCCCCAGCTCAAAAGTAACTTTATTACTCATTTACAATTTAATTAAATGCATGTACAATATTTTGACTGAAAACTATTTGAATATATTAAATGTGTTAGTTTATGAAAGAAAATTAATTATGTATGTATAATTATAAACTTAGGTGTGCTTAAGTAATAGAGACCTTGGTTTAAAAAAAAACACTCCCCCCCCCCTTTTTCTTAAAAACTTTCAGGTATTTTTTTATGAACTCACAATCACCCCTGCAGATAGCTCTAGCAAACAGACTAAATGTTTCACCATTTCAGTTTACAAAATTTTAATTTGAGGAAAACATTGGGGATTTAGCAAAGTTTCAAAAGTCCGCAGTCCTATGTTTGCTTAACCCATGAATGCCTAGCGTCCCTTTTTAAGGACGGTCCAAAAAATTGGTCTGAATTTCCCCAAAATGAACCTTTCAACCGAATAATAGTGTTCAACTAGTACCTTGGTATTGTTTCAATTCGATATTAACAGATTGCAGCAATAACCATTGTAAAGTGTGTTCTGTAGCAGTTTAAATATGACCTTTGTCAAAAATTACATCTTTCACAATCTCAAGAAAAAAGTTTCCAAAGTTATTTCCAGCTTCCCAGTTTATGTTAATTACCGATTTTATTTCTTCTTATAAAATGTCTTTTTAAATATTATATAGTTGGCAGAAAAAAATTTTTAGTAAAAAAGGTATATACCCTCTGGGTTTTATCGTAACTTTTAAGGGACGATTTTTCTTTCCTTAATAAAAAAATTGTTTTTTACAAAATATTTTTTTTATTATGTTTCCTGTCCATTAAACACTGTTTGTAACCAGTATACAAAATATCTTTGGAAAAAAATATGTCAGGCATTCATGGGTCATGGGTTAAGTTCAGTCTTAAAATTGATTTGTTAATTTTATTAACAATTAATTTCTTGATTACTATTACTCATTCTTGTTTTCGGCAATGATTAAAAAGTATTTGTCTTGGATGTGTACATTACAGTTCAATGGTTTGTCCCACAGAAACTTGCATGTCGGAGCAAGTATAACAAGAGCCTTTAAAAAAGATTCCGTTTACAACATCTGATACATTACAGTTCTTTCTACATTATAAGGTTACATTCAAGCTTAAAAATTATTTAAAGTTTGGATTTTAAGATTTCTTACTGGATTAACAAACTACATTATTAATTCAGGCTTTTAAATAGTAATTCAATCTCTTAGGTTTAACTGTGATACTTGCTCCTATATCGCCGCTTTGAAATTTAAAGCTCCTCATTACTGCTATCCGTCCATTATTGCGACATATACAAGAAGCTTCGCTTACTACTCTATTCATGCAGGGTTATTTTAACGTCTCACAGTGTTTCGATTAATGTTAGCTAGCTGGACAAAATTATTTTTCGTCATTTTTACATATTTATGGATCCGTGTTCAAATTTGTTCCGTGCTCATTTCAAGGTTCTACTACTGTAGGACCTTGAAAGGACCTGGAAAGTTGCGGCACAGCATTCAACTTCGAATTTTATGTTTTTGTTCAACCAATTTGCATTAGTTGCCAAAAAACGCTCTTTTGATTTTCCCGCAGAGACCCATTTTTCAGAATTTATTTTGGCATAGTTAGCTAATTTTTTCTTGATTTTCTTGATTTAAGGTTTTCAATATTAAATTTGGAAGAAAGTATTTCGAAGAGAATATAGTTATTTTCTTTTTTGGGGGGCTTCAACCATTCTTCAAAGAAATCCCTCCTCGAAAGAAAGTACTCTAGGAAAAAAAACCGTTGTACTCGAGTGTGCTGCCTATAATACGTCTTATTAATTATGGGAAAGATGCAGCTATTATATACAGAACATTTAGCCCGGGGACAAACGGGGGCAAGTGTTCACCATTACGTGAAAGTTTCGAAACAAGCAAAAATATTTTGTTCATTTTAAAATGATTTTTTGAATAATATTTAATTATCGTATATACTAACTTAATTAGGCAAAACTTGCACTTACCAGTTTTAATAACACCCATCTTGCACAAGTAAATCATAAAAAAATCGGAAAGCTTTAATTTTATGTGCTTAAAATTATGTCTGAAACTCAACTGATTTATTCTAAAACAAAGAGATACGTAACTTCAACCCTTAATACTCAGCTGGCGGAAGTGAGTTAAACATAAATAAATAATGAAGTATCATGTTTTGGTATGTTGTAGACATTATCCCTATGTCGAATTTTAGAATTCCGAACTTAACTTTTGTTCACCTAGCTTACACTATAACGTCAAAAATTACGTTTCAGCTAATAAAATTCTCAAGACCCCTATTTGGAAAATTTATATTTTGCAATTTTCAGTTTCTGAAAGTAAAAACTTCAATTGAAGGGACTTATTTAGGAATGAAAGGGTAAAAGAATGTAAGAAAACAGAGCACTAGCGATAGACATTATGAAATATATTTTATGGAAAAAGTCGAAAATGTGGAAAACTTCAATAAGATGATAAGTGACATTTTGAAAAAAAATAATACTGCACTATATTGTGCACAGTTTGCCAAAGCAGAGACAGACCATGATCTCGAGAAAAAGATCACGCCCCCCCTCTCAAGTAACTTTTAAGTGAACAATCAGATTCGAACAAATTTTTTTTTGTGCGAAAGATCTCTGCAATTCACCCCATTGCGAAGTTTCACTTTTTGTTTTGAACAGTTTAAAAAAAAAAGCAATAATAATGATAACAAGAAGTTCTGTCAAGAACTAAACGAGCCTACTTTCCCGTACATCGGCATCGGCATTCTCGCATCTGATCATTATTCTCTTGATTATCTGAGACTGAAAATTATGTCAAACATACCTTTTTAGCACTTAAAGCTGATTTCGAAAAGCAAAATATACCCTTCTCATCAGATGAAATAGACACGTAAAAAGTAATTAACGAATAAATAAAGTTTTGTCGCACCTTTTAAAGAGTGTAACTGTTACAGTTTCCTCCGTAGAAAAAATCCTCCATCATTTTCAAAATAATAAACATATTTACAGTTATAACAAACATATTTACCTGTAAAAGCGGCCATTTTGATGACGTCATCACAGGTGGACCCTTGACCTCAAAAAGAAAAATTAAATCTTTCTAAATAGCTCTTTTAAAGTGCTTTTAGATGATATATTTGAGTTTTACAATATTTGAACCGATGATGGAGTTTTAGGGAGAGTTAAACGTATTTACCTGTAAAAGCGGCCATTTAATGACGTCATTGCAGGTGGGACCTTGACCTCGGAAAGAAAAATTGAATCTTCCTAAATAGCTCTTTTAAAGAGCTTTCAGATGATATATTTGGGTTTTGCAATATATCAATCTATGATGGAGTTTTAGGGGGAGTTAAACAAACGTATTTACCTGCAAAAGCGGCCATTTTGATGACGTCATTACAGGTGGGACCTTCACCTCAGAAAGAAAAATTAAATCTTTCTAAATAGCTCTTTTAAAGAGCTTTCAGATGATATATTTGAGTTTTGCAATATTTCAATCTATGATGGAGTTTTAAGCAGTTAAACGAACGTATTTACCTGTAAAAGCGGCCATTTTGATGACGTAATTGCAATTGGGACTTTGACCTCAGAAAGAAAAATTAAATCGTTCTAAATAGCTCTTTTAAAGAGCTTTCAGATGATATAGTTTAGTTTTGAAATATTTAAATCTATGATGGAATTTTAGGGGGAGTTAAACAAACGTATTTACCTGTAAAAGCGGTCATTTTGATGACGTCATTACAGGTGGGCCCTTGACTTTAGAAAGAAAAATTAAATCTTTCTAAATAGCTCTTTTAAAGAGCTTTCGGATGATATATTTGAGTTTTGCAATATTTGAATCTATGATGGAGTTTTAGGGGGAGTTAAACAAACGTATTTACTTGTAAAAGCGGTCATTTTGATGACGTCATCACAGGTGGGCCCTTGCCCTTAGAAAGAAAAATTAAATCTTTTTAAATAGCTCTTTTAAAGAGCTTTTAGATTATATTTTTGAGTATTGCAATATTTCAATCTATGATGGAGTTTTAGGGGGAGTTAAACAAACGTATTTACCTGTAAAAGCGGCCATTTTGATGACGTCATTACAGGTGGGACCTTGACCTCAGAAAGAAAAATTAAGCATTTCTAAATAGCTCTTTTAAAGAGCTTTCAGATGATATATTTGAGATTTGCAATATTTGAATCTATGATGGAGTTTTAAGCAGTTAAACGAACGTATTTACCTGTAAAAGCGGCCATTTTGATGACGTCATCACAGAATGACCTTGACCTCTGATCAAGTGTCTCCCGGCGTTTTTTTGTCCTCCTATGTGAATGTAAGCCCCACATAAAATTTCAGGCTGGTATCCGGAAATGAAATATTTTTGCACTAACTCCACGGATGCAGAAAAAGTTACATAATTTGCATTTACAACAGTAAAAAACGTTGAAAAATTAAAAGCGCGGTAGAAGAAAGTTAAAACATGAATTTTTACTTCCATTAACGTACTTGATAATTCACGGGAATTTTCCAAATCTCTTTCCAAAAAACCCGGTTTATTCATGGGAATGAACCCAGATTTTCCCTTCCTTTACAACGAAATATTCTAGTTCAGATCTTTTCTTGAACTCGTGTATAAAACTTTAACTGGTAAATAAAATTACACGTAGGAAAGAATCGTATACGAATTTCGATTTGAGAACATCTTAATCTTTTATATCTTTACTACCAACATTCAGAAATATTAAAAACTTTTCATTTTGAGAATCAATTAAATATATCAAGGAAATTACCTGATTTTTCTGAGCTTTTCACTTCAGCCATGAAGCAGAAAAAAGAACCTCAATCTGTTCATCTACTTTGTTCAATCGTCTGGTCGAAAAAAAGTTGAGTTGCGGTTGAAATTTGATGCACAACATTACCGTAGGCATTTACGCTGCCAAACAGGTGTTATTTATTAACTACACCGAATTACTTTTAATATTTTAATGGCCATTTAAAATTACGCACTAGCATTGCTTTTTGATTATTTATTTATTTACAACACATATTTCGAGCTCGTGTACTTGGTCACACAGGACCCGTTTATGAACTCACGTCCAATATGACAGATAGTACAAGACAGATACATAGTACAGGACAGAGTTTACGCTCACGGAGAAGGAAGTTACAACCAGAGCGAGGGCGGGAATCGAACCCGCCGTCCTGGGCTTTCTAAAGTGACGCGCAGACCAACAACGCCGCTAGGACCCCTTGCTTACTTTACGCGTGAATATTCCAAAAACAAAACATTCTTTGCCAGATTCCCGAGTTCAGTTCTTAACACAAAATCGTGTTGCCAGATGCAGTTTATCTTACATTACAGAGCTGAAGCTTTGAAGAACTAGCAATGGAACAATTTTGTACAGTATCATTAAACGTGAATATTAGCCATCAAAGCACTATACTGCCGTGCTAAACACAAAAGTGGTATCTGCAGTCAGTGGCGTAACTACTCGTTGGTTTCAGGGAGGGTTATATTCAAAGTTGTCACGAGGTTAAAAAAAACCGCGGCGGCGAGGGTGGGGGTGGCACTTGTTTTTCACACTTTGTATGTTACGCACTTGAAAATGCGTACTTACCGGACAGCCTTTCAATGAATAACAACCTCTGACACTAGAATTGTGCTGTAGTCTTAAGACTGTAGAAAAATGGAAGGGGGGGGGGGGGTTCGCCCCCGGAAATTTTCATACATTGTACCTCTAAAAAACGCCATTTTAGACTATCTTGGTGATGCTCCAAGAGAGGATGTTCGATCTCTTACTCTTTCAGTTAAACACGATTGTCGGCCATTTTTAATAATGTGAAAGAAAATGATAGGATACAGAAATTCTTCCAAGCGACTTTTACGAAATTTAAGCTCTAAAAACGCAATTTCAGACGAATTTCGATGATAATGGGGTTTTTGGAGGTCTACCCCTGGAATTTTTTGACATTTATTTCCTAAAAAAGACGATCGTTAATGGTTCTGGGAAGGGGAGGGGGTGGCAATGAAGTCTGTAACACTATGATATTCTTAGGAGAATCGTACTTTTTCATTCTAGGATTTTTTATATTTTTTCATCTCATTTTTGGACCAACGTTTCGGGGGGGGGGGGGGTTGTCCCCAAAACACCCCCCATAGTTACGCCACTGTCTGTAGTCGAGCTCAAACTGAGATGAAACACGTAAAGTTTTGCGCCACCAGGTATTTAATTCAGAATGAACCTTTGTAATATTTCCCGTTTTCAAATGACTATGTACGGGATTCAAGTGAAACACGGACGATCGCAACTCACCAATGCAATCGCAAATTCCCAAACTTGTGGATTCAAGTGAAACGAATTCACTTGAATTCGACTTCCAGTAGCGATTGCAATTTCGGTCTATTGAGATCACCTCGAAACGATTGCAATGGTGTTTCACTTGGATTCGGCCCTATATAATTTCGCATTTTGGTAAAATACGTCACAAAGAGCAGCCTGGTGGCGATAAATCAATTTTGCTAAAAAGTGCAGATACGATTTTTGTGCTTAGCACGGCAGTACTATAATAATAATACTCGGAATCCGATGCAGGCTGAGAAAAAATTAATAGCAAAACGTTGCACATTAAAATAATTTCAGTTTCACAACGCAATGAACCGTTGTACATAACTGTAGACTTCTGTCTAACAACGTGATAGGGTGGAGGTACGCTTACCGAGACTTGAGTTAAGCCAAAGTTATGCCTAGTGTGTTTTGTAGTAAAAACCAAGCAAGTGTTCACAACTAAATATTGCTCTACAATCCTACTGAAATGTACACAAAAAATGTAATAATGAGTACGTATTAAAAAAGGAGACGGAGAAGAAAAGAAAAGGGTAAGAAAGAAAGGGGGGGGGGTGGTATTTTGGTAATACGAAAATGATTGAGCTCTGGTGTATTGTATTTAAGAGAGAAGCCGAAAAGGCCCGGGTCTCTCTATATAAATTTCAAACTGTGAGTAATAATCTTAATGTTTTTAAATTTAACCCATTTATGTCCAGCAGCCTAAAAACGGGACGCTTGTCAGTTATAGCATACAAAAACCTGTAATGGGTATAGCCTTTTACAAAAGCTGTTTTTTACAAGTTAAATAGTCTTTCTTCTTGAGAAAACCAGTTAGAGCCACTGTTTGGATATCAGAGTTTATTTATTGACAGCTATTTTCAGACAAATCAGTCAAGCAACAATCCAGCATCGGTAGCCACAGAAAGTAATTTTTTTTGCGAGCTTATTTTTCATAAAATTTAATTGTTTTAAAATGATTTGCTTAAAATTAATCACAGATGCCTTCTGTAATGTTACTTTGCAAAAGTAAAGTTAAGTAAGGTAGTATTTTGCTCACATATCTGCAAAATATCCCATAAACAGGACGTTAATTAACTTAATAAATATGGCAACGGCTAACTATTTTAAGCCTAAAATGTATGTAAACCATTCTAAGTAAGAGCTTTAAGCAGATAAAAATGGAAAAAAATTGTGAAAAAAACTTGGCCGTAAATGGGTTAATCAGACTCTTTCCATACCATCGGTGCCGGCTACCTTATCTAGTGGTCAGAGAAGTCCGACTGCCTATGGGGAGGTTACGGACTCGAATCTCGGCTCGGACATTTATGTACTAATAGGCAACTGTGTGATACTTGGAAATATCAACTGAAGTAGTGGAAATTTCATTTTAATTTTACGTGTACAGTAAAATTGAAATGAAATTAATTTTTCTGTACACTTAGATACCATATAGTGCATACGTAATATAGAGTAGATAATGAAAAAAATTCTTTAAATGGAAGTGAGTTAGTTTGGCTTTCATTATTGAAGTTTAATTTGGGGCCTAAGCGAGTGATCCGGTTCCGGAGACCACCCCCTTTCTTATGCCACTGACGGCCTTCTGTGGTAAAAAAAAAAAAGTTTGGGCATCACTGGTCTCAGTGAAATGTGGTAACTATTAATAAATGAAGGGTTTGGAGGATGAAGGGGCTATGTTACATTTTTGAAAGCACAACAAGGACAAAGGTAAGCAATGGATGCAGGTAAACAAATAAAACTTGGTGCATTAAAAATAGAAGTCATAAGACCAACCTCATACGTTCACTTAGCGACAAACCAGAAAGCAAAAAAGCTGCAACAACTGCAACAGTTAAATATAGAACTTTAATTATTCCAAGTTGGGTTTACATTTTTGAAAGTACAATATGAACAAAGGTAAGCAATGGATGCAGGTAAGCAAATAAAACTTGGTGCATTAAAAATAGAAGTCATAAGACCAACCTCATACGTTCACTTAGCGACAAACCAGAAAGCAAAAAAGTTGCAACAACTGCAACAGTTAAATTTGAACTTTAATTATTCCAAGTTAGGTTTACATTTTTGAAAGTACAATATGAACAAAGGTAAGCAATGGATGCAGGTAAGCAAATAAAACTTGGTGCATTAAAAAATAGCTGTCATAAGACCAACCTCACACGTTCCCTTAGCGACAAACCAGAAAACAAAAAAGCTGCAACAACTGCAACAGTTAAATTTTTAACTTTAATTATTCCAAATTTGGGTTTTGTTACATAACCCCTTCATCTTAAACACCCATCAAATGCCCATTTCAACTACAGGTAAGAAACGATAAAGTGATTGATAAAAAATGGAAAGAAAAGAGAAATGTAGCGAACGTGTTGGCAAACCAGGCTTTCGTGTCTGCAAACCCAATCTCGACAATCACGCTTGTCTCTCGTCAAACTGAAGACCAGGTGACACAGGGCGCGTGGGCGAGAGGGTCACGGAAGGTTGTTCCAAGAGAAAAAGAAAAGGAAAGGACGGTCCTGGGATCAGGACGCATCCCGGCAGGGGGCATAAGTCAAGGTGTCTGTTCCTTCAAGATGACAGCGCTGCCATTAGTCTTGGAAAGGCAAGTATCGCCTCTTGTGACGGAAACAAATCGTTGCCTTTGACTTTTCACATTTCTCTTTTGATGAATCGGTGACAGAGTTTCCTTGTCGAGCAATAAACCGAAAACGGAACTCGAGTTCTAAGGCAAATTGCCTGATGTCACGGATGTCACTTGAATGTAAACACTGTTCAACTATTGTCACGGACATGTTGCCTTTCCGTGTAGTAACAGTTCGGTTTTTTACTCTGGGGGGATAGAATAGAAAATTTGTCATTGATCAACTTCACTCTTTGCAGTTGCTCTTCAAAGAGAACAATTTCACTTCCTTGAACAAAGTAAAGGAAGAGCTGTTTTGAAACAATTTTCACTCAAACTTCACTCTAAATTTACATTTTGATCACACCTCAATGAATTCTGACTAATTGTTTTAGCATGTTCGTAGGTAAATATGTACGAATAAGCCAGGGTAAATCTGAGCAGGAACTTACCGGCATACTGCTTCGATATTAATTTCCTGGGAGAATATTTTTTCTTTCATATAAAATTTTTATCTCAGGGCCAGCCTAATGTAAGCTCAAAAAAGATGACTTTCCAGTTTTTCTGCACTGTACGTAAAATCCTATTTCGCATTACCCATTTCACTTCACTTCACTTCACACTCTCCAGGGTCCCCCGTACCTACCACAGCTTCGTGGTTTAACCGGGATAGGGCCCTGAAGAGTGCTCTGTTCTTAATTTTGAACCAGAACCTAGGGTCGAGCAAACCCTAGGGCCCAGCACCCCCAGAGGTATCGTTTCACTTGGAGGACTTTGTGACCACGACATTTTTAACGCCTCCCAGCCACCATTAATCAAGGCGGTGGATCTTTGATCGGCTGGGTTTCGAACCCGGGTCCCTCCGGACACGAGTCCGATGCCTTACCGATCGGGCCACCACGGCCCTCGCATTACCCATAACAACGAAGTTTAAAATAAAAAAAAAATGCTTTACAATTATTTACAGTGATATAAGAGCTCGTTAGAACCTTAGTAAGCGATAGCCAAACTTTTTACTCTTCTATAAATTAGTGATAATGTGACTTAATATAGGCTGACTTTGAGGTACAGAAATATGTTTTAATTTGATTGTACACTAACCATCAATATTGACATTTATCTTCATTACTGATCGAACTTGTGAATATATCAAACCAAACATCTTAATTGTATATCAATTGATAAAAATAATTAAAAAAATCAAATAATCGTTAATTGTCGCACCTAATGCAGTTACTTTTATCTGAAAGAGGATTACGTCAACGAAAATGCAAGCCAATAGTTATGTTTTCAAAATAAATACATCGGTGGGTAAAGAAACTCTCACCAAAATAGAGGAGGATACACGAGTTTTAAAAAATGGGTGTCCGGATAAGATGGATGGTATTTTGACCCAACTCGAAAAAGAAAGTGAAGAATGTGCGGAGACGAAGTGTAAAACAATTTAAAAAACAAACTGAAAAAAAAATCAAGCGCTCAGGGTCCATGTTTTTTTAAAACACTATCGTTCTTCCATTGTCATCCGGACTTAATGTTCTTGAAAACGCCCCAAAATGCTTGTGCGGTCCGCTGGAAATCAAATTAAGCTTACTGGAAGCACTTTTTTCCCAGTCCCCAAGCAATTACCCCCCTTCTCCACAAAGTTCCAGAGTCGCTTTAAACGGCAACAGTTGCTAGCTAGACCATTTGAAGGCGTGCAAGTCAGAATTCGTTAGTTCGAAAAAGAATCAAGAATTTTTGGCATGTAAGGTTTTCCCTTAGAGGGTTTTAAAAGCGCTTTAAGACTTTTTCATTGTTGCCACTTCAAATTTTAAAATGGCGATAGAGATAGCGAAAGAGGTAAGGGATGAGCGAGAATTTAACCCATTAATAACGGCGGTATTTTTCTTTTTTTGCTTTATAGAAAATGGTCCTTATATATAGTTGGTTTCAAAAATTGGAACATATAACATGTTTTATATATAATTTGGTCGTGTTAGTTTGATTTATCACACGTACATATTTCTCATAAAGTAGGACTTTTAATATAAAAATTAAAATGCATTATTTTAAAAATAATTCTAATACATGTTCTTTCTACATTTGAGTTTATTAACAGTGCAAAACACAATAATTTAAGCTTTTGCTTCAAGGAAATTTATTTAAACAGACACCAAGTATTTTTTCCAAGAGTATGTCAACTTATTCGTCTTTTAAATGGATTTCGTGGGATTTGTATTTTGAATGGATCTTTAGCTTTATATTTTTCAGTTTCTGCCACACCAACGAGACATACAAAGAGGAAAATAGCTCACGTTCAGATAAAGAACCAAAACTGAACAATTCATAAGTGGCAGTTTTTTTACTCAATGAATTTAAGGCTTCAGACACACACTGAAGTTCTTCCCATATTACTGAGGAAATTCTCAGGGGCAGTTTTCAGTTTTTCATGGACAAATAACAGTTTTCTGGATGTTGCAAAGGTCTTTTGAGGTGAAAGAAAATAGGCTGTTTTATACAGTAAACTCTCATTATTCCAGACCCTATTAAACCAGACTTCGCATAATTCGGGCAACTGTTCGATGTACATACAGTATAAATGAAAGACAAATTAGCGCCAATAATGTACTTTTGTTAGTCGTATTTTGTATGATTTGTATTTTAAAACATTTTGTAGTCTTGGCTGTAAGTAGAATATTTATACTTGGATGGTGTTATGCAAAAAGGAGTTAACCCACAAAAACCTGATTTTGAGATAATGGGCTTTAAAGTCAACAAACTCTGGCAAAAAGCATGGAGCTCTATATCAATATACCAATGATATGTTACCATGAAATGCTGATAGGGCTTAAATATTTTTGCTTAATGTAGAAGGGTCATTCTACGCTATTTGAATTCAGACGGCCAATGGAAAAACTTCATGTAAAACTGATTTTAATAATGTTTTTGCATGCTGAAGCATTACAGACTATTATCTTTTATATGGACCACCCAATTAATTCACTGCAATTATTTTATTTTAGCATTTACAGCCGAAAATAGTCATAAATGTATACTCCCCTGGCATGTTCAAATACTAGTTTTTATACAAACATGTTCGACGCTCAATTTTTGCGAACGTGGCATAATGTTTTTTGCCATAATCATACACTTACATTAACAGAGAAACCAATTTCCTCAGTAAACATTGAAAAAATATTTATTATTATTAAAAAAAAATACACTTTTCAACGGGCCATATCAATAGTGTCACCTCCACCTGGCGAACTTCAAAGACTGAAATTTAGTATAAAAAATGCATAAGAATGATGTTGATTGCGAATAACCAGTGTAATACTGAGTAAAGTTAAAAGCAAGCTAAGAGGTTTTAAAAAAATTCGAATATTATTGCATCGGTTCTTGTTGAAAGTGCCTCAAAGCTTACTGCGCCAGTCGCTGTAGTATTTCCCCTGGTAAGTATAACTTTTGATATTTCATCGTTACATAAGTATGCGTATGTAAAATGTAATGCTTATTGTGTGCAGACATCACGGTTTACTTGAAGTTCTGGTAACAAGAACGCGTGATGCTGTTTTTATAGGTAATGTGTGATTTTGTCACTTCTCTGGCGTCACTCCCCTGGCATTTTTGTTCAAAAAACGGGTAAATATACATTAAAACTGTGATATAAGCATAATTAATTTCATTTTTAATCCTAATTGCCCCTGTGAAAGCAATTAGAATGAACGTAAATAATGCGGGAAATATTTTTATTTGGGATCTGCGGTGCGACTTGTATGCAACATATCGTGTTTTCAGGATTAATTTTTTTCATTTTATTACAACATGAAAAATTTTTTTGATTACAGGTCTTATAGAAATGAGTCCATACTATCATTTTACACCGAAAAATAAGTGAAATAATTGTAAATCAAACCAGAATTCCGCCAATAGTGTCACTCCCCTGGCAACGCATTTTCCCCTGGTATCGATAAACCCCCCAAAAATTGAAATTTCGTCTGGCCCTTACCACTACAATCATAAAAATAGCGGCTACTAGTGATATAATGAGTGTGAAATTAAACAGATTATTTTTTCCTTGGGGACACAAAAAACGCATTGATCGTAGAATCATCCAGAAAGCAACATATTTTACCATCACAGTTGGATAACTCATTTTTTTATGTTTTGTGGGTTAACTCCTTTTTGCATAACACCATCCACTTAAGCAATGTGTTTTTTTTTTTGTTCTTTGAAACGTACAAATATTATTTTGTAGAATAAATTGTGTATTTCTTTTTTAATAGATTGTTCAGTGCATCAATTATTTTCGCAAGTTTTGTAAACATGTGTTTCAGAGTATCGGTAACGTAATCGCTTGAAGTGATTGGCAACTGATAAATGGATTAGGTTCATTATTTTCCAATTTGATTTAGCTTTAAATACAACTTAACGGCTTTTCTTAAATTTGTTTGCATTGATTGGGCACTTTGTCGGGGTACTTGGGGCAGTTACTTAGTATCCAATTGAACAGGAATTTTGCCAAATTTGTTTCAAGAAGATTTTAATAACTGAGATTCTAGGCGATTTTTTCAACTGACACCAGTTTTTGTGCCAAAGACTACTTAATAATACTTTACTTCTTACACGACGTCACCAAAATCAAACAATTATTGTCTGATATTTATCGAATGCGCCAAAATCCCAATTATCGATATAATACTCCCACATTTAAAAAGCTCAGTTTTTTTCTTTTGTTGGCCGATTCCGGATGTAGCCATTAAAAACCCTTTTTAAAATTATGTCAAAACGTAAAGTAATCCGCATACTAAATTAATAACACTCTTAAACAAGACTAAAATTACCATTACGTTGAGTTTTTACACAAATAATTGTCAAATGTTCCCATTAATTTCGAAATCATTTAGGACAAAAACTTTTAGCATCATTTTATGGTCAGCAATAGTATCTCAGCATTTGATAGCTATTTCTCTGTGACAAAAAATTGAGACATAATAATGCCTAATGTATTTTCATAAAGTAGGGAGGAGAGCAAAATTATCCTAGGTATAACAAAACAGTTACCGCAAATTTGGCGACATTTTAAAAATAGTCAAAGCGGTGTGTTTTGAGTTCTTTCAGTTTAGGAGAAAAAAAAAAAAACAAAGGTGAGTATAAATTGTTTCGCAATATTATTACTGACCCTGGCAACGCCGAGTATTTTTGCTAGTTCAAAATATAATGTTTACTGGGTACAGTAGTTGATTTACATACATTGGCTCAATTTATGGATTAATTTGTTCAATCCGTATTTTCATTAATTCGAACTCCCTGGATCCATTATTAGTCTGGATTAATAAGCTTCCATTGTGTATGAGTTTCGGGGTTTTAACGAACCCTTTATTAAACGCCAAAAAATGTTGAGCTTCCGACAGCTTAACAGCTAAGTTACGACTCAAAGAAAGATATCTTGTTGCAAAAGATAATTGCCAAAACAGCTGTTCACACAACTGTAACTTTCATATACATTTATCTGCACTCAGAATGAAAGTTTCCTTTCACGAATATTTTTTTTACTGAAAACAAAAACGTTCTTTTTAAATGGATGAAGTAAATTGAACGCCCCTATCCCAGCGGGCGATTTCTTCGGGATCAAACTAAACGACTCGAATTCATTTATTCAGCATCGAGTTCGGGACCGCTTGCTGGAATCCCATCGAGAGGCAGCAATAACTCACGGTGGACCCCATCCCGGGCCCGGTCCGCAGGGGTCCTCACATCTCAGAGGCATAAATAATTCCATCGATTCAAAGCAAACAAGTGTTTTGAGCCGAACTTACAACGCGTTCTGCGCGTCCACAGAGGTGATGAAGATCGCCAAAGAACGTGCTTTGCTTTCAATAATTCTGTGCCCTGATATGATTTATTTCGAGCAAAGCATCTGACCGAACTCAAAGCACGTGGCTCCCATTTGAAAAGGTTATTGTATTTATATGTATTAAAAAGTTTAAAACTTGTGGTTCGTGACCAAACTTGGGAGTTAAAAAAAAAAAAAAAAAGTAGTGACTAAATTGAGTGCCCCACTTGCTTTTCAAGATAAAAAGTACTTCCGTGTTTTATACAATCAAAAAGCGTATAGGGAACACCGACCAGTGAATGGTTGTTTAAGCAAAACTTCATTTTCAAAATTCGTACTATCATTAAAAGTGCAGCAATTAGCATATGACAGTAAAATCACTTTAGATATGTGTAATTATTATTATTTTTTTAAATGTGGGGTATTTTTTATGGTTCTCACAGGATTCTCTTTAGAGGAAAAAGTGGGGGAGAAAATTGTTGGGGAGGGTGGGGGGAGGGGGTTGATTAAGGAAAGAAAAATCGTTCCTTAAAAGTTACGATAGACCCCAGAGGGTACATACTTTTTTTACTAAAATTTTTTCTGCCTACGATATAACATTTAAACAGACATTTTATAAGAAGAAATAAAATCAGCAATTAACGTAAACTGGGAAGCTGGGAATAACTTTAAAAACTTAGCTCTTTTTTTCTTCAGATTGTGAACGATGTAATTTTTGATAAAGATCATAGTAAAACTGCTACAGAACACACTTTACAATGGTTATGTGCTGCAATCTGTTAATAACGAATTGGAACAATATCAAGGAACGAATTGAACACTATTATTTGGTTGAAATGTTCATTTGGGGGACATTCAGACCCTTTTTTGGACCGTCCCTAAAAAGGGACGCTAGGCATTAATGGGTTAAAGGAGAAAAACTTTATGCTTTCTAAGACAAAAAAAGGCAAAGTACTATTCTCCCCAATTTTTGCATTGGGGAAATTTAGTACAAGGTTTATATTCAAAATACTAAAGAAGTCTCTCTTGTGCTTCATGGAATTCACAGATTTCCAATTAATGAGACTTATTAAGTTTATAACAATTCATCTAATAAACGAGGAAAAACTTCTTTTTTTTAAAAGTTAATTCAAGTTAATCAGCATCTAAATGAAAAGTATGCTTTTTGTTTGTGCAAATGTCTGTATTAATTTATTGGCAGCTTGTCAAGTGTCTTATAAATCCTTTGAATATAGTGCAATGCAAGTTTTAAACTACTACTTTTCGCAATTAATTCATTTTTGAGCGTCCCTTTTTGTTTGAACTTCTTAAAATCAAAAGATTTCAGTCACATCGTTTGAAAAGTTCCCCCTCCTTTTTTAGACTTTTTTAAAGCCGCAAAATTGAAGAAAATTATTTTTGAAAGAATGAACACGAAAAGTGTAATTACGGTATTCGAACACAGAACAGAAGTTATGTGAATGACCTGGTTTGTGCCCTAGCGATTTTCTTAAAGTCCTTATATTCAAATGAACTGAAATGTTCAAACACTCGTCTTTTCGAAATTCGACTTTTCTTGCACTTTTTGGATAATCTAATAGCTTTTACTGAACTAATTGCTTCGGGCAGTTTTTAATAAATCGATGGAGAGATTACTGCAGGATAAGTCAAAGCGTTGAGTTAAATCTATACGGAAAAACACAGTAGAAAGGAAGGTTCAATTTCAGTGAAGTCGGATTTTGATACATTTTCAGCACTCTAATTGATGCGTTTTCCTTCTTTTCTTTTTCTCTCTTTCATTTGCTATTAGTGACCAGTAGTGTATAATTTTTTTTAAACAGGTATACCAAATCTCGAGAAATTGCCGCATTGATTTTTTTTGCATGATATTTCTTTTAAAAGCAAGCGATTCTCTCGGTCTTATCCTCAGTCGCAGTGGTTCTCAACCTATTTACAGCTACCCCCCCCCCTTTTGAACTGAAAATGTTTTCAACGCCCCCTTTGCGGACTGGCGAGAAACTGGAAGAGAGAGAGAGAGAGGATGTACAGCAGTTTTCTTCACTGGTTTAACTGAATAATTTTCCCCAAAACTTAAATTTGAACTTTTTTTGTTGATGTTGAGGGAATGGTAAAGGTTCGGGAGTTTTCTCCGGTGTTATTTTTACATTGGCCTCTGAAAAACACAACTGTTTCAGGCCCGTCATTTCAAGTTTTTTGGGCGGGGGAGGGGAAGGGTAAAAACACAATACAATTTCACCAGAAAACAGCAAAATCCACGCCCACTTATAATTAAATACATTGATTTCTGAAAGTCAGAGGGGGGGGGGGGCGTAATAAACCCCCTGCCCCCTTAAATGACGTGCCTGAACCGTTTGTTACCTTTTGTGTTGTTAGGGCGATACTTTAACAACACAAAAGTCGGTCAAGTCTGATGGCTCTCTTCTAGAAATTTTTTGAAACCGACTTCCTAAAAACGCAATTTTATTATTTGTTTGGTCATGATTGGAGAAAAAGAAGGTGGGCAGTTCCAGACCCCCTCCCGTAATAATTTTTAAAAAAATCGTTAGGTTGTTTTTAAAATGAAAGTTTCCATAACTCTTCAACAGAAATATCCAAGAACGAAATTTTAAGCTATGTGTGGCTACGGAAGAGAAAGAGTTAGGTGGTTCTGGATCTTACCCTTGAAACTTTTTTAAAAGTGAAGTTTTCAAAACGCAATTTTGAACTTTTTTTTTGGCTATCTAATATAGGATAGCAGGGAGGGATGAGGGGTTTAGGAGTCTTGTTCGAACAATTTTCAAATGGACGTTAATAAATCACAATTTTAGGCTATTTTAGATAGTTACGCTATTAAAGTGGGGACCCACTTCCAAAAGCTTTTCTGAAATTTAAGTATATTGGCGTGTTTTGAACTATCTTTGATGACGTTAGGAGAAGGATCAGGGTTCGGGAGATATCCCCAGATAATAAATTTCAAAGCTATTCTGATCGATCTATGAGAAAGGAATTTCCTACCTCCACTCCCCCCCCCCCCAAACATTTTCTCTCAAGCAAATTTCAAAATAAAAACCAACGCCCCCTTACTGCCCAAAATATGTCCACCGCCCCCCTGCCGCCCAAAACATGTTCACTGCTTCTCAGCATCTTCTCACAGCCCACCGGGGGGCGGTATTGCCCCCGTTGAGAGCCACTGCTCTATTGGGAACCTAAGTTATGCATTAAAGTTTTAGAGAATCGAAATGAAAAAAGTGCCCTGACCCACTGAATGAACGCCTCAACCAGTGCACAGCATTTGCTATTAGCTTTCTTTTTTTTTCTTTAAATGTACAGAAATAAGTGATTGCTGCCAATGCATATGGGCGATTCTCTAAAACTCGTCATTTTCCATACAGAATCCGTCCGGGCATGTTTTTTTTGAAATGTTAGTATAATTATAATAATATTGCTCAGGAAATGAATATATTACTTTGGTTCGAAAGAGGGAAAAGTGAAGTTTGTTTTTCTGATAAATCATGATAGGGGGTAAGTTTCCTGCCTAGTATAACTAGGCAGGGGACTGCGTATTTGCACTTTGTTGCGTAATGTCTACAAAATAATTGGAACATAATTAGTTACGAAACTACCACTAAATTTAGGTATAAATCGTGGACATAATAACTAATATTCCTCATAATTAAACTAATTAAAATTAATAAAATCACTTACCAGAGGACTGTTTCGCCAACTGTAATGACCAAGATACATACTTTCATCACAAATGTGGCTCTAATAACTAACTTAAATGTGGCTAAACTAAATAAAGTGGCGTTTCAATACCGTTCTCAGCAATTTCGGAAAATTAACATTGATTACGTTAAACTTCATGCCAAAGGACATTTGCAAGAGCAATAGATTTTTTCTGTTGCAGCTTTGAATTTGTGGAAGGGGACTGTTTGAAAAAACTCCGGACAGAACTTAGATGCTAATATTAAGTTTTAGAATTACGTAATTAGACTTTATTTCATAAAAAAAGTTGCATTATTCTATTTTTAGATATTAATTGCCGAGTTTAAGTAGTGTTAATAGGTTTTTTCAAATATTATCTTTAAGTGTCGGACTATACGATTGGGACATGCAGGGGACTGTGTTTTTAGGCCTTAGTTAATTTCTAGAGAAAACAATTAAAGTGTTATCGCTCCGAATACAATTGGGCTGCAAAGTATTAACCCATTAATGCCTAGCGTCCTTTTTTAGGGACGGTCCAAAAAAGGGTCTGAATTTCCTAAAAAATAAACATTTTAAGGAAATAATAGTGTTCAATTAGTACCTTGGTATTGTTTCAATGAGTTATTAACAGATTGCAGCACATAACCATTGTAAAGTGTGTTCTGTAGCTGTTTTAATACGATCTTTATCAAGAATTACGTCGTTCACAATCGCAAGAAAAAAAAATAAGTTTTCAAAGTTATTCCCAGCTTCCCAGTTTATGTTAATTGCTGATTTTATTTCTTCTTATAAAATGTCTTTTTAAATATTATATCGTAGGCAGAAAAAAAAAAATTAGTAAAAAAAGTATGTACCCTTTGGTGTCTATCGGAACTTTTAAGGGACGATTTTTCTTTCCTTAATAAAAAAATATTTTTTACATGATATTTTAAAAATTATTTTTCCTGTTCATTACACACTGTTTGTAACTAGTATACAAAATATCTTTGGAAAAAAAAAGTCAGGCATTAATGGGTTAATGCTTTACTTGAACTAAGAGACATAATTATTTCTTACACTTTATTATTTTAAAAATACTCGGTGAAGGACAGCCAATCACGAGTAAACAGAGAAAAGCCCATATAAGGTAGTAAAAAGCAAAGCGATGTAATTAAACTTTTTAAAGCTTTGAGCAAATCGTGCGCATTGTTGAAATCACAAAGCTTTCATGGAAAAGTTATTCGAAATCAATGCTGCAGAGTATCTTCTCCACACAGGGCTTTTAAAGCGGGTATCACACATAGAAAAGTTCATTTAACCCAATTCCCAATTCATCCGCAACTTCAACTTTTTATTGAACAACCTGCTGTTAACTGTTTGCTTCCGAAGGAATGGTTGAAACGGTCGATTTTTTTGTTAATATCTCCGTTAATTAAAATCGTACAGCTACGATATTGGTCGTTTGGTTCAGAAAAGAAACTTGAATCGAATGGGACCTCTATCGAGTCTACTCCCAATCGTTTTTGAGGAGTTCAAGCTTCAGACAGACGGGCATACAGACAGACGCTCACAATTTTTTTTTTTTTAATAGTGTAGAACAAGATGATGATACCAACTTAATACCATCTCTTGGCAAAAAATAGGGGGCAATTTCTACTACTATCCATAGTTTTCTCCAAATTTAACATTTTGACGCTCGAACCCCTTTGCTTCTAGGTGCTCCATATATCTCTTTCTCCTCGTTTATTATTAATATTTCTTACTTATTAGTTATACTCGGATTTTCGCAGAACTGAAATAGAAATAAATCTGAATACCTATGCAACTAGGGCCGAAAACGCTATTTTCAAGTAGAAATGATATTTTTACCCCAACCACAGCACACTAGAACATTTTATTAGCAGCAGAGATGTCAATCTGGTGACCTCATTCTAAAAACGAGAGATCGGAAAATCAATTTCCAGACAAAATAAAGCATGAGGGAAATAGTCAAGCCACATGTGCAAAAAGCACCAGGTAAAGGCAAATGCGTGGAAGCTAAAAAAAAAAAAAAGAGTCGCCATAACTTGTCCCAGCAGCAAAAGCCGGCGAAGAACAAGAAGAGGAAGAGAGTCAAAAAGAGAAACTTGATCAAAATTTCATGAGGAGGCGGCGGGGAAGGGGAGCGGCAAGTGTCCATTACGGAGGTAAAATAATTCCGGGGCCAGCGTCATAACGGTGAGCGTAATTCGGACAGGTAGCGCGGAAGATTGGGCCAACAAGCCCTGGGACAGCCACGGGCTTTCTCACTTTGGTGCTACTCTAACGCAATTACATTCCCATTTGCTGGTTTTTTCCCGGTCCCCGGGGAGGGAGGCACGGCGGCAATGTCCATTACCCGCCGGTCCCGCCATCAATATTTGAGTGCTTGCTTCCCGTGTGCTCGGAATACGACGAAGGCTCATCTTCTGCTTCTTCTGCGGAGTGTGGGTGTGTGTGTATTCTTGGTCAAACCGCGGCGACGTCCCCGGCAATATGGTTGCATTACGTTTTATTTCCTTCACCTTCGGGTTTGTGTTGGAGGGGGGCTTTGCGTTCAGTGCGACTGGGGCGTCGTGCAGGACGCTCTTCTGAGACGAGGATTTTTTTTTTACTTCGTCAAGGTAATAGAGAACACATAATTGAAGGGTTTGGAGGATGAAGGGGCCATGTTACTTTTTAAAAATTAAACACTTTGAACAATGGTAATCAATGGATACAGGTAAGCAAATAAAACTTGGTACATCAAAAGTAGATGTCTTTAGACCAATTTCATTCGCCCACGAACGAAAAAAAATCAGAAAAAAAAAACTGCAACAATAAAATGCTGAATTTTAATTACTCGTAATTTCCGTTTAGTCACACAACCCCTTTATTTCCCAAGCCATTCAATTAAAAAATAAAAAAACGGATTTTAACATCTTGAATTTAAATTATGTTTCCGCAATTACGAGCTGATAAGTGTTTTGGGTACCGTTCGAGACTATATAACTCAAATTTGCACCGAAGCTTTAAAGCTCTTTTGGTTTAGTGGTTAAAGTACTGCGTTCCCATCACAAAGGCACCTGGACCAAACCCCGCTAGGAATATACATAGGTACGAAACATTATCGCACTACCATGTCCGGCATGGTGGACGAGCAATGGCTGGTAGACGCGCTATGTAGACTGACTGCGAATCTGAAAAGGGAACCACCATGCAACTGAAGTCCAAAAAGAAAACACATAGCAATTTTTCGTAGCTTAAAAAAAAAAAAAAAAAATGTTGCGAAGCTGGAGATAAAATGCTCGAATTCGGCTCTGACCAAGGACGGATTCAGCTCCGGGTTTTGAAGATGGTCAGTATCGTAAAGCAAGAGAGCGGGTTCAAATTGCAATTTTTGGTCTCAAAGGGGCTTTGTGTTTTTCAAAATATAAGTCTAGAGCTTTGGGAAATATTTGGTCGCTTAAGAAGGGGAGCGGTTATGACTCCCACGACACTCTCCCCTTTGTATCGCGCTTGGCTCCGTCTCCTGCAATTTTAGAGACTCCGATTTTGACTCCTGTATCCCAAAATCAGTCCGACTCTGCAATGCTGACAGAGTTGCGGACTTTGAGGGAAAACGACTGATTCCGAGACGAAAGTCGGACGGTAATACATACTACAACGATAAGTGCGTTATCGTGACATCCATTGCTGTTTTCTATTCAATCGATATCGTTTCCCATGCCCTCGACTTCAAAACAAAAAACTGTGAACGGATGAATGAATATCCTTTCGACCCGATAGGAACGACGGGTGCTTTCCGATAAAAATGGTTCAATAAACGATATCGGCTTAGTCAAGGCTACCACAATCGTCATTAAATCGGTAGGTAGAAAAGTTCTTTGCATATGTAAAAGCATTTTGCATTTGGATTGCGACAATCGTTGTACGATTTATCGTTGTTGTATCGGTAAGTAGAAAAGCGCCATTAGAGTTCCAAAGACTCCCGATTCTGCTGCCTTGGTTATAAGGACTTCCTTTTCTAAGGAAGGAAATATTTTGAGCTGTTGTCGCTCAGCAAAAGACACGAAAAAGCTAAAGATGCTGTGGCGGAGAAAGGGCTGAGTGCGCGGGGCGGTGGTGGGGGGTACCCAACAAAGACCTATGTCAACATGCGAGTCCATGTGATAAAGTAGTTATGAGTGTGTTTGTATCCCCCCCCCCCCCCCAAGATGACCAAATTTAATTCCCGGCCTTTGTCGGTCATGCGAATGAAGCCACTACCAGTCTTGTGCTACATGGCAACATTAAGTCTTCATGTAAAAAGAACAAACACATATAAGAACTGATATGACTATCCCTTATTCCAGTGAAAAATGATGGCTTGTTATGAACAGGGTCCGATGAATATCGAGCAACAGGTCGCCTAGTCGACTAAAAAAGACTGCCGAAAATTTTTTTTTAGTACAAGAATCTTTCAGAAGTCATGTTATACTCGATTTTTCCTCACACTTCCAGAAATAATCTGTCTGTGGCCTACAAAATTTTCCTGGCTCGCAATTTTTGTCAGTTTCTGGTTATGACCAACACCTTAGACCAGTGGCTCCTTTGTGGCGTGCATACATTACGCTTATTTTCCATGAAGCACTTGAGATATTTTATTTCTGCTTAACGGATAACACACAATGATTGCAAAAATGAGAAGATAGTTACAATAATACTGAATACATATGAGCGATTCCATACCAAATCACCGAAAAAAAAAAAGTTGGTCGCACGACCGACTCGGATTTTTTTTTAACTTGGTACACAGATTGATGGTATAGAGGTATGAAAAAGCCCAAAAGGAAAGTTACCTGCTCCACTTATTTTCTGAGATACATGCCCTCAAAGTTTGTCCGCCACGTCAAAATACTAAAAAAGTGATGTTATTTAATCATTTTTTATAAAAAATCGTACTCATGCAAAATAAAAGTGTTAGATATCTATGGAAACTAGTTACTCCAGGCATTCTGAAAAAAAATACTAGAACGTTCATAATGAAAATTGCCAAGGTACAGGGCTCTTTGAAGTTGTCACCACAAAAACTTGATTTTGCAGATTTTGCTAAAATTCAGGCATTTATTACAAAAAAAGGCAAACAAAACCAAAGGTTTTCTCACTTTCTGGTAGTGTACAGGTCCTCCCTGCAAATTGCTACGCAATAAATTTTTTGCGTTTCTCACTCCTTCTTGGAAATATTTTAGCTTAAAAATAAGCCATAAGGCAAAAAATGCGTTTTTGGCCATCTTGGCAGCCATTTTTCTCATAAAGGGGGAGCAGTAGAAACTTTAATTTTTTTTTTAAACAAGCCACTGATATGTTAGCTATTCACAGGAAAAGAGTTTACTTTTGGTTATTTCTCCCATTAAGAGATATCCTGCTGACAGTACATGCATGTTTTTCGCGACGACCATATGCTTTTGTTCCCCCTCTCATGGACTTAAAATTAATTAAACCAAAAAATAATGATATATTTATTATTAGCTGTATTATCTACCCAATATGTCATGAAATTTAATTTATTAAATCATTGAACAATAAATTAGATAATTGATGAAAAAAAGAAAAAGTATTTCTCTGATGCCTGAGCATTAAGCATTCATAATTATAAAGCACTAAATACTTTCTTGAGAAATTAATTAACATAAATGAGCTCTAAATATTTATATTATAAGCAATACCCAATCTTGTGATTGGGATACTCCTGTTTTTAATTGAAGAATTTCTTGAATATCACATGAAAATCAGGAAAATAAATGAGGTCTTTTCGTTTGATGTAGGATATTTTATGACAAATTTCATTTGATGGGCTACTAACTGAGCATGGTGATAAAGAGCTATTAATTTCAGCATCGAATTCCATTTTACCTTATTAACAGTTAAATATTTACAAAATAATTAAATAAATAATTTAATATAAAGCCATGCTTGAAGAATTAAAATTAGTGCAACTAATTTATTCCCATACTGATCTTTACAAAATTGACATGCGTTGAGCACTGATAAGAACTGACAAGAAAAAGTTTACTCACTAAAATATTAGTTCACAGATACTATAAAGCATACATTCTATTTTCCACAAAATAATACTGCAACAAAGAACAAGGGTATCCTCCTGTTTATAGCCATCAATCAGGAACATCCAATCACAAGATTGGGTATTGCATATGAGATAAATATTCGAAGCTCCTTTATTTTAATTGATTTTTCAAGAAATTCTTTAGTACCTACCCCTTTATATCCTTGTTCTTTGTTGCAGTATTATTTTGTAGAAAATAGAATGTACGCTTTATAGTACCTGTGAACTAGTATTTTAGGGAGTAAACTTATTCTTGTCAA